>CAJHNH020008510.1:120000-122500 GCA_905116865.2 Candidula unifasciata | reverse complement strand
ATCTTCACTTGCTGAATGATGTGGTCAACAGTATGACGGCCGTCTTTACTTCCCATAACTTTACCCATTTAAAGTTAGGTCGACCTGGGAGCTAAAGTCATAAAAAAAAAGCAAGTTTCATCAGGACCTGAACACACAACCTACAGATCTGCAGGCAAGCGTCTAGCCGCTACACTACGAATGGCTTCCTAAATATAAGAAGGAGAAGGCCAACAATAAGGAGACGACTCATGTAAATGTAATGTTAGTTTCAGCTTCGTGGCAAACGGGTCACCCCATAGTTGCTTCGCTCCTGTGCCTACGAAAAACACACAGAATGTTAATCACAGTCCCTTGCGGAGAGATTGACAGACTGCTGTTTCAGCATATGCACCAGCATATACACGCACTAAAAGCATACGGTAGCCATCAGAAGTGCTAACACAAACAGTCCGACATTAGAAATGCAATTCATCATCGACGGTAGCATAGGTAACCAACAAAGATGAGGACGTGGAAGGCGAAGTAGAAAAAGAGCTCTACCTTATCAATAGAAGAAGAGAATAATCAAATCATTCAGAAAGCTATAAAAACCGGCACAAGTCGATTGCCATATTATGGACAGACTAGTATATATCAATATTCTACGCCTTAGAACAAGACACAGTCGACTTTGTAGCCACATGTACATACAATTTAAGGCTGGAAAATCAGCCATGTGCTCATGTGGATTGACACCCGAGAAAACAGATCAGATCCCAAGATCTGGCCAAGAGAAAACCGGTGCCAATCAAATTTGGTCGTTGAGTGAATACAACAGACAGTGAAGTTAATACGACAGACAACATTGCAGATATAGATAATCTATTTCAAGCTAACGAAAAAAGAAGAAAAAGAGCTTTATAAATCTGAAACTTAAGCTCATGTCCACTACAATAATTTTCTTCTCGCTAAATTACCCGGTGTTACGTATTTACTACAACAGGTGGCGCGGTGATTTATGTCACAGGCGTGAGGGGAAGTTAAGTCCAACATGATGTGTATAAGGAGATACTCAGTACGTCACTCGGGCGCCAGTCCTTTACTATCCTGGTTGTACGGAACCTCACGCAAGACCCCTACAGCACGTCCTCGTCGTGCGCCACGGATAATGTCTCAAATGAGCATTAACAGAGCTGTCAGGGGATCTCGGAGTTCGGCGGCCCCCAGAGGTGATGTGTCCTTGTGGCCCTCATCAGCCCGCCCCCAAACGCTTGGGTGAAAAATGTTATCAAAACTCATTAGGAACATGAGTAGGTTTGCCAAACGTACAGCCAAAATTACAACCCTTGGTTAAAAGACTGCGGAGTAAAGAGAACATTGTTCACTGCACATCCTCTGTTAACCCTCAGTGTCGTCGTCACCGCGCTGAGGTACACCACAACAGCAACCATCCATAGGCTGGCCATCCTTGTACATCCTCGGTTAACCCTCAGTGTCGTCGTCACCGCGCTGAGGCACACCACAACAGCAACCATCCATAGGCTGGCCATTCATGTACATCCTCGGTTAACCCTCAGTGTCGTCGTCACCGCGCTGAGGTACACCACAACAGCAACCATCCATCGGATGGCTAAGCCTAAATGTCCGACAAAACTAGATCATACGGATCAAAATCTGACCATCAAAATTTGTAATGAACTGAAAAAGACCGAATGTCCACACCCAAAGACCCCACTCTCGCGAGTGTCGGGACAAAACTGATAACGATATGCCTGATGCTGGATGTAAAATTCTGTCGGGCTAACGGCTCGTCAAAGAAATCTAACGTGCGAAGAAAAAAGAATGTACCTATCTGTGTGGTCACAAAAGTCCAAAACCCACGGGCTGCTCCCCGCTGACTCCCAGAGGGCGCAGCCCCTGTCGAGCGGGAAGCCTGATACGGTTGTGAGGTTAAGCAGGCATGTGCAGGACGTGACGATTCCTTGGGTGAGCCCAGAACCAGAGCGCCATGTGCCGGCTCTGCATGCATGGAAGCCTCCTTGGATGGCGGGGAATGCCCATGATCTGCCCCTGCCTTCCCTTGAGGGCTAACTGTTCCACAGGGGGCTGCCCCAATGGGGTACTCCGGGGGCAATACCTGCGGCGAAGGAGACAAAGTGGACACCACACAAGTCAGGCAACGTCTCGACCCACACAAAACAATGGCCACAGTCACCCTAGAAAAAGGCCTGACGTCTTCCTTCGAAGTCGGAGTACAGCTGCCCATGAGGCAGGGAAATGAAAAACGGTTGTACACGCAAAAATCAGGTCCAGGTGAAAGCCAAAAGTCCAAGCGGACGATTAACCTGGACCTTCCACTGGAATTCACAGCCGGTGATCGATATAATAATAATAATAATAACTACAACAGCGGTTATTCAGCAAAGTTTGCTTAAGGGATAGCATTTTAAACCTGGGGATGGTCACTCTCCAGAGGCCCTAGCCCAAGCAGAAAAAGATCAATAATACAGTACCATTGGCAATGTCCGCGAGCCACTGG
>CAJHNH020008510.1:65000-112500 GCA_905116865.2 Candidula unifasciata | reverse complement strand
GATAGATAGATAGATAGATAGATAGATAGATAGATAGATAGATAGATAGATAGATAGATAGATAGATAGATAGATAGATAGATAGATAGATAGATTAGATAGATAGATAGATAGATAGATAGATAGATAGATAGATAGATAGATAGATAGATAGATAGATAGATAGATAGATAGATAGATAGATAGATAGATAGATAGATAGATAGATAGATAGATAGATAGATAGATAGATAGATAGATAGATAGATAGATAGATAGATAGATAGATAGATAGATAGATAGATAGATAGAAGAGCACTGATTAAAGAATACAGAAAGAATTAGTGCACATAGTGCAATGAAGAATTAAACAACAATAAACAAACTGAAACAAAATCGGACTTTGATGATAAACAATGACCGTGGTGACTTTGATGCTGTTTTTGCGGTTTTACACATGCTGGTCGATTGAAATTCGATGTCATTGCCTGGTACCTATTTTAAGTTTAGTCGACTGTAGAAGCCAGGAAAGGTGGCTTACAAACTATCCGCGTCCTGGTGGTTTTAATCTCATGGCCTTCAATGCATTAAGCAGGCGTTTCACATGAGCTTATACGTTTTCAAGAAATAATACATGAAAGAAAGATCAATTATACAGTATTTAAAACAAACTTACAGAAGCAACCCCGTTATTTTATGCCTGTTGTGATTTCACAAGGCACATTCAAGTTTGGTAGTTTACCATTGCACTGAACGGTCCAACGTCGAAGACAAGGCAAGATTGCCAAATTGCTGGCATCTGGGATCGAACCCGGCAAACCGTATAATCACCGATGAACGCATATGATACATTTAGCATTTTCTATAATCCTTTCATGCGTACCTAGCCTACGGAAACATAAATCCATTGGGAAATCCCCGCATGTGATGGGGATTTTCCCGATTCTCTAATAAAATTGTTTGAATGGATAATTTACTGCCTGTCAAGGTATCAAAGAACAAACTTCGTTCATCTAATTTTCGAAACCAACCGTATTATCGTTAGTTATTACAAGTGTACAAGCATATCAAGTGGATCTTATCTTTGTGTATCTTTCCCAGCGCGGTAATAGGGTTGTAGCGACACCCTGGAGATCATATGGGGATTGCATTAAACGATATATCATTCTGTCACAACTGGCAAGTATTACACTAATTCAGTTTCTCCCAACTGGTGGTATGCGGACACCCCAGGCTTCGTATGACGTATGTCCGTGGTATCGTAAAATACAAACCTACTCTTTGAGGACAAAATAATTTTTATTTTGGCTGAGATTTTATTATAAATTTACTTTTCTCAGTGACTAATGGATGGACTACGTGGCAGAGTTTAGAGAATAAACGTGCGTGCGGTGGAAAGAGCGTCCGCAGGTCTTATCTGATCTATTTAAGAACCATTGAACTTATGCAGTCTAACGGAACAAATAGTAACAGAGCTGACGTAATCAACGCGTTACAGATCAGGCTGATAAGTAGAGCGTAAATATGATGTGACTGCAGTCGAGCTGATTGCAAGAAATGCTGAATATAACACACAAGTTGACTAGAAAGCTCAATAGAAGGAATAGAAAAGACGAGGACTAACACAACCTAACGTTTCGACCAAAGTCTTTATCAACGGAATACTAAACAAACACAAAAAATGACTAGAAAAACTAAACGGACAAGACAAAGAAGCTAATAAAAAAAAAAGCGAAAGTCAGCTTGAAACCAAGAAGTACTTAATGGGGAAAATTATGAATGTTAAGAGCTATAATACGAAACGAAATAAGTAAGAAGGCGGATGTAAAAAAGAGATTGAGAAATATAAATAGGTTGAATAAATAAACAAGTAAATAAATAAAATAAATAAAATAGAATTGAATAAAGCTGTGTTAAATATTGATCCCTCAAGGACTAAGAACAACACAACTATAGATGAAGAGAGTTTGTAATGATTAACGGCTGGTTTGATCACTAGAGCAAGATTAAATAGCAGTGACTGTGATATCGTGTTCGCCTTGGTGGTCAGAACTGTTAAAATGGAGGAAGACAGGTTTGAGAGCTTTTTTACGAATGTCAGTAAGATTTTCACTGAAGCCCTCTCCTTACACGCGTATTCGGTTCTGTTTTTAAAAAAGTAAAAACTACAAAGTAGATTACCTTTAACCTACTGCGATCGTGGTCCTAACATGCATATCGTTAAAGGCGACCAATTAAAGGGTGTTTTTTGGTCAGGGTGTATCTGCGTGACAGGCGAAGAACCAATAGTCTGCATACAAATAAGCCATATGTGTAAAACGGATGTGCAGACAAAACTCAAGTTCTTAAAAAGATTAAAGCCCAGAAGTGGACGAACAACCAGAACTTTTCCTTATAGTTTAAGGAGGTGAAGGCGAAGACGAAGAAGAAGAAGAAGAAGAAGAAGAAGAAGAAGAAGAAGAAGAAGAAGAAGAAGAAGAAGAAGAAGAAGAAGAAGAAGAAGAAGAAGAAGAAGAAGAAGAAGAAGAAGATGAAGAAGAAGAAGAAGAAGACGGAGAAGGAGTGTGCCGACTGGGCTATATCAGAGCTACTAAAGAAAGTTTACCCAGGAGCAAAAAAATACTGAAAATGGGAATCGTTGCGTCCCAGCATAAAATGATCATTAATACAATACAGCTAGCCATTATCTGCGGGCCAATTGCTAGGCCTTCGGGGACCAGGTTTGATCCGCGGACCGCCAGTCAATTAGCGCTGCTCTCTATGAATATTAATCTAGCATCATGTGCCATTTGTTACACTCAAAGCGACACCATCCCCCTCTCCCCCACTGGACAAAGTGCCCACACATAATCATGGCGATCACATTAAGCGTCAGGCCTACCTTTCTAATAACAACATTCCTGGATACGGAATTAGTCTAGTGTGTTATATCTTCCTCGCTTTATTCCTCTACGCAATTATAACAGCTACAGCAAAAGCAGCTGTAGAAACAGTGGCTTTAATAGAAGTCGCAGTTGTAGTAGTCGTAACAGTAGTAGTAGTTATTGTTGTAGTTACGCTAGGGGTAGAAGTCGTCGTCGTCGTAGTAGTATTAGTAGTAGAAGAAGTAGCAGTGGTAGTTACTGGTGTTGTAGTTGTTAATTTTGTAATAATGATGGTAGTATCAGTAGTATTGTTGTAATAATAGAGTTGGTGTGGGTGTAATATTATCAGTAGTTTCAGCAGCAGCAGCAGCAGCAGCAGTTATAGTAGTATTAGTAGTAATAGTAGTAGTAGTAATAGTAGTAGCAGTAGTAGCAGCAGCAGTAGTAGTATTAGTAGTAGTAGAAATAGAAGTAGCCTCTGTAAATGTCTTAGCAACAGTAGAAGCAACTTTAGTACCAGTAGTAGTAGCAGCAACATAAGTTGTAGCTGTGGTGGTTATTGTGGTATTGGTGGTAGTGGCAGCAGTAGCAACATCGCAGAAGTGATATTAGTAGTGGGAGAAACAGCAAAAGTGGTAACAGTCATAGTAGTATTAGTAATAATTGCAATGGAACTACCCGATTTTGTTTAAAACCCTTACCACCGCATTATCCCACATCACCTTTATAAGAAGTCACATAACGTGACTTCTTGCAAATTACAACTCCACCCAATGTCAACAATAATTATAAAAATATACCGAAAATTCAAATTACCACCGAGTAATCATTTTTTAGGAAAACTATCTCGGAATAAATATTACAAACTAGAAGCCAAACCGCGTTTTTCATCTCTCTCAGAGGAATTCAATAGCAGCCATATTGTCTGGAGAAGTGGTCTCAATGCGATGATTAAGTATTAACCACTGGGTTATATCGATACATTATCAAGACTTGAGAGCCGTCAAAAAGCACATACAGATATTATAAAATATTTATCTTATAGGGTTGTCCCGATACTTGTATTCTGGCGACTGGAGTATTTTTGTGAATGAAGTATGGTTTGTGTTGAGCACTTGTTTTCGGTAATTTCCGAACGCATAGGGAGGTTCCGTTTGATGGATGAGATACTTTTCTGACTTGATGATTGGCTAGAGAATTGATTATAGAAACTGAGGATAGTTGGAACTACAAGCAGAGAATTGAGGAGTTTAAGAGAATTGGGCAGCGCAAACTGGGAATAGGTGATTGAAGATAAGTGGTATCAACATTAACAGTGGGTGGAATGTCTTTACAACACAATAAAAGTATACAACTCCGCCATAAATAGTATTTTCCAACAAAAACTGGGGTCTAGGGAAATAATAAAGAAGAATATTTGTGGCATCGATTTTAAATTGCATAATGCATATAATACATCGCAGATAAACAAATAATAAAGAAATCAAGAGTGCTTGTGGACTATATTGCACCGAGTCTACCATACGTGGCTCAGTCTCTATCCACAGAGGGATTATTCAGCCTCACCTTATCGAAATCACGAACGTTGCGGCTACAAAACCTTCTTCATCAGCATTTACTTTAAGCGAACTAGGATACAATTACAAATAAGAATGCACTAAAATCCTTTGTTTCTATGTTGAGGTTTCTCCCAGACATTTTCACATACGTATTTACATTATAAACTGTGTTTCACATGTAATACAATAATTTTTACTGGCCAAAAACAGGATTGGCAGGTAACGGCAGGGGCCGTAACTAGAAAATATATAAAACAAAGTTGTGTTGGAGTCTGCAGTCCTTAAGTTAGAGAGAACCCATTACACTGATAATGTTGGTCTAAACAAATGTGTTGTTTCAGTGAGCCTATAGAAAACTCTATTCTAAAGTTTGGAAAGATGTGAAACTGAACGAAAAGTAGATCAGCATGCTCCACAATATAACAAACACAGCGAAAACGTAAACTTTGTGGCTGTAGAGCCTTCATCGGAACATACCTAAATCAAACAACACGAATATACATAATCACTTAGCTGACGTATTTCGAAGCAGCCACGAACATTGATTTCTTACCAGTGGAATGAAGAGACAATATGGAGCCTGAGAATAAATAGCTGGAAAATGTCGTCAAGGGCCATACCTCGAGAATTTTAGATGAAACAGTGTTAACAATTCAACCCTCTGGGTGTGAGGGTTCCCAAAGTGAAAAAAAAAGCGAAAATTCAAAATCGCTTATTTTCCCCTTCATACATCTGTGAAGCGGGTGTACGACTGGCTGACAGGTTCAGACAACATCATTAGGATCTGCACTTTAACTCCAAGAGCACTAAGATGTCAACGACATGGGGGTTACAGACAATAATTTTAGCCACTCTAAAAAGTCCGCGAAAAAAATGAATGAAACCCTGCAGTTCGAGTAGGGGCATCTCGGTGACACCGAAGCAGTAATCAATAAACCTCCTATAGAGCTCGAGGAGCCTACCGGTATATGTATGGCGCATGTGATGCTTGAGGTAGTCCATACAGATGCAGGCGTAGCTAGGTCCCAACTTGGTGCCCACTTCAGTTAACTTTCTTGACATCACGATTAGCATCGATTTCCCGTGTCTGAAAACCACAGCCTACTACAAACCCACGGATTCTCACAGTTATCTCCTCTATACGTCTTCTCACCCACTACCGTGTAAAAATTCTATTCCATATTCACAGCTCCTTCGATTGCGCAGGTTGTGCTCTGACGATTCTGACTTCTTTGATAAATCAGTTGAACTTCTTGAATTCTTCCGTGCCCGTTTCTATCCGGAACACATTCTACAAGGGGCTCTAAACAAAGTTTTAGCAATCACCAGGAGAGATGCTTTTCCTACCAAACGTAACTCCACCAAGGAGGGACCTAAATTGATCTTGACTTTTCACCCTAACAATGTGGTTGCTTCCAAAGTATTCTTTCGTCATTTGGACATCCTCCGCTCTGATCCGGACACCAAGATTATCTTTAGTGAGAAACCTAGATTAGTTTACAGACGAGATCGCAACCTTAAAGACATACTTGTCCGAAGCCGACTCCCACCGATCCATACAGCACTTCCTCTTGGGACTACTCAGTGCTCACGCAGCACCTGCAAAACATGTCCTTTCGTTGTCCAGACTTCTTCGGTCAGTTTCCCTAATGGTTCTTTTCAAATTAGGGAACCTTTTACTTGCAAATCCCGCAACGTAATTTATGCAATTATCTGCAAACGATGCAGCATGGCATACATTGGGGAGACTGGCAGGAAGCTAGCTGATCGTTTCCGGGAACACCTCTCTGATATCGACAAGAAGACACTCAAACCAATCCCTCTTCATTTTAATAGCCCTGACCACAGCGGTAAAGATGACATATCTGTCACAGCATTAAAATCTTGCTCTGGCGATCATACTACCCGCCTCGCTTTGGAAAATCGCCTTATCCACAGCCTTGGCGTTCTTAGTCCAAGAGGTATCAATATCCAACATACCTTCATCTAAATAGTTCTAATCTTATTACATTTTAAATGTTAATTATTTTATTTTATTTCATATTATTACCATATTCTATTTCTTATCAATATCATTTATGTATCATTAACACTTGCATTTCTTTTATTCCCAGTATTGTGACTATATTTTTAAGCCATCGTTTATTTTATTTTATTTCATTTATTCCTCATCACATTTTTTAAACGTCGCTCACGTCACCCCTTAGAGATCTACATACTCTCCATTCCTCTTTTGTGTAGTCCACTTGTGTTTGAAAAAGGCTGCCTGGCCGAAACGTTACGTTGTGTTGTTTTGTGCACGTTTTCATTTTTCCCATTTTGTTGAGCTTTTTAGTCAAATTTCTCTGGAATTCATTGTATTAGCTTGACTGCAGTCACCCCCATAGTTTCACGTAGTAGTTGTAACAAATCTGGGTAAAATGTGCGCTATTTCTTGCATATGTACTATCGTCTATGGAGGCATATAATCTGTGCTCAGATAATATTCTAACAGTTTCCGATTGTATGTATAGGGACTAGTAATACTTTTGATTTGCTGTGGCAGATAGTTCCACAACTGAGCTGCGGAATATGACAAACTTGTTTTGTATAGGTCTATCCTAGGTTTAGGGATGTGTAATATGTTTAAGCGCTTACTATGCTTTCCGTTATATTTGAATGAATGAATGAATTTCTACCCCACCAGGACATCACACAAGCGATAAACACCCGATGACACAAAGTGCCACCATGTGGATGAGGATCACCGTGGAGAGGTCCCAGAAACCGCGTTCAGACAATTGGCCATATTTATGGTCTGCCTATATTGCGGCCCCTGGCAAAAGCCAGAGTGGGGCTTCAAATAAAAAAAAATTACGTCCTAAAAAGGACGTAAGGTTGTAGCGTCCGTTATATATAAACAAGGGCCATAAGTAACATGGAGCCTTTTGAGATAAAATGTTGTGGATAAATTTCGCCCTATTAAAAAGTAGACGTTCACGAAGCGGTAATAGCCTAAGACCTTTATATGTTTCGGAGCTCACTGTCCCATGATTGTTACTAATTAAGCGAATCGCTAGCTTTTGCATTGATGTGAGCCGCTTGATAACAGAGTTGGAACAGCCATCCCATATTGTAGAGCAATAGTCTATTTACGTCTGGATGTGAGCAATATAGAATATCTTCCTTGTGTTTTCATCAAGAAAGATTAAATTTTTGCAAGCTGGTAAAACTTTTTAACTGTTTGTTTCACAAGTGCTTGTTCATGTGAGTTAAAGGTTAAATTTGTATCAATGATCAACCCCAGTGACTTGTGCTCAATTACACTTTCCACTTGAGTCCTCCCAATGTAGAGTTGAAGCGTTCTATGAGAATTTAAACTGTATAGTTTTTGTCTGGTCGTTATTAGTATAGATTTGGTTTTATTAATGTTTATTTGCATACGGTTTGCACTGCTCCATTTGGCTACATTGGTTAGTTTTTGTGTGAGTAATGCCGACTTTAGAACATTACATGTTTGAGGTAAACTGCTAACGCTAACCATCTTTTTAGAGTCACAGAAACAGCCCAACATTACAACAAAAACTGTAACTAGAAAGCCTAACGGATGAAATGGAAAAGACGAACGCAAATAAAAACGGAAAGGTTTTGATAAAGCAAATATAACCTTTGTTTTGTGTGTGTGCCATGATCCAATTAAGCCTTTTAAAAATTCTTATGCTCTCTATGTAACATTCCCATACGAATTCCCCCCCCCCCCCATATTTGCCTCTCCCAACAATCAAATTGCCCCCTAGAGAGCGTGGGCCCCACGATGGGAAACGTTCGGATACAGATTTGACAAAGGACTTGTTTAAGTATTCTTGATGTACTCTTTCTGCTCTTAAAGCCCTATTTGACCTAAGGCAAAGCAGCAAAAGCACCGTGGCTGTCAAATCTTTGTATTCCGTGTACGTCACTGAAACAAGCTGTACTCTGAGTGACAAGTATTCCTAGTGTCAAAATTGATTAACCAATTCTATCTCATCTCACACTCAATGTGATTAGCAAAACGGGATCTGAGCTCATAGTACACTTATCTGACACTGTTTCAGCTGAGCCAAACTCTTGTATTCATTTCCATGCATATTTGAGATATTGTTCAAAATTTGAAAGACTAGCAAAGGAGGTGCATCATCTTCACAGAAAGCCAATATGTAGACTCAAGTGAGGAAAGAAGACAGTTTCTTGTATGAAGCGTTCTTTCTTGTATCAGGTTTCCTCGAGTGAGGACAGCAGACAGATCCTTGTGTCAGACCCCCGCATGTGCTGACATTTTAACGTCTCCTAGAAACGGCTTTTGGGATAATCATGACAGGGGAGACAATACGGAGATGAAAACAAGGGATATAACTTTTGTTTGGAATAATGATTAGCTGCTTTAAGTTGGATTGGATTTTTTACCCCACCAGGACATCACACAAGCGATAAACACCCGATGACACAAAGTGCCACCATGCGGATGAGGATCACCGTGGAGAGGTCCCAGAAACCGCGTTCAGACATTTGGCCATAATGTTGACCTGCCTATATTGCGGCCCCTGGCAAAAGCCAGAGTGGGGCTTCAAATAACAAAAAATAACGTCCTAAGAAGGACGAAAAGCAGTAATAGCATGCTTTAAGTTTGGGAAATTCGTCAGCAATTTGAAGTCAAGTTTTTACAGAATCTGCTGCGTTGTTTTGTATTATGCAGTTCAGCTTGTTTTACTGAATGAGTAACTTTAATAAATGAGGTCATATCTTACATACATTACATTTTATGGAGGTCGAGGTAGGGTAGTAATTATACGCTTCAATGCAGGTCTGAAGATCTTGTGTTTGAATCCTCACCGACCGCCCAATAAGGGACTCACTTATTTTTTTTTTTAAATTATTATTGTTAAGGCTCGCCCCGGCTCTTGTCAGAGGCCCTAGTGTTACCTTACGGTTGAACGGGGTTTCTGTGACTTGTACCGCGGGATTCTCGTTCGAATGGTGGCACCTTATGTCATTAGAAGAGGTTGAAACTCACTCGCCGACCGAAGCAAGTTTGATAAGGTAGACGAAGTCCCCTATGTCGTATCATCACACAATGGCTGCTGGGAAATAGAATAATAGTTAACAAAACGTGGTTCGCTAAAAAAAAAAAAGAAGTTTGCAGTCATTTCTACGGTAAAATATTGAAAATCCTCTTTCATCGCCTTACTTTCCCCGGACTCCCCAGCAACTGCGACTGGCTCCTTAGAGTTGTCTATCTTTGACGTAGTATTAGTAGTAGTAGCAGCAGCAGTATTAGTAGTAGTAAAAAAACAGTAGTATTAGTCGAAGAAGTAGTAGTAGAAGCAAAAGTAGTAGCGGCGGCAGCAGCACCAGCAGAAGCAGTACTAGTAGTAACAGCAGTATTAGTAGAAGTATTAGTAGCAGTAATTGTAGTAACAGCAGTATTAGTAGTAGTATTAGTAGCAGTAATAGTAGTAACCGCAGTATTAGTAGAAGTATTAGTAGCAGTAATAGTAGTAACAGCAGTATTAGTAGAAGTATTAGTAGCAGTAATAGTAGTAACAGCAGTATTAGTAGAAGTATTAGTAGCAGCAATAGTAGTAACAGCAGTATTAGTAGTAGTATTAGTAGCAGTAATAGTAGTAACAGCAGTATTAGTAGAAGTATTAGTAGCAGTAATAGTAGTAACAGCAGTATTAGTAGTAGTAGTATTAGTAGCAGTACTAGCAGCAGTAGTAGCAGCAGTTGTAGTATTTTTTGCTGCTGTAACCGAGTAGTAAAAGACAGACTGACGGCCGCTCAAACCTACTAGCACAAAACGACGAGTGTCACTAATTGTATGAGATTCCCCTAGGCGGAAATCCCAGAAACCCCGTTTAATCTGAATGTTTTTTAGGGCCCGGGACGACAGCCGGGGTAGGACTTTAAAATAACTAACAAAATAATAATAATAATACGTCTTATATTGGGACAGGAATTGACAAAAGTTATATAAGGCGAATAAGAAGAAGTAGTTGTAGGGGTAAAAGTAGTAGTAATAGTGGCAGCAGCAGTAGCAATAGAAGTAGTAGTAGTAGTAATAGCAGTAGTAGTAATAGTAGTAGCAGTAGTAGTAGCAGCAACAGTAGTAATGGATGTAGCAGTAGCAGAAGCAGCAGCAGCAGCAGCAGCAGCAGCAGCAGTAGTAGTAGTAGCAGTAGTTGTTGTAAAAGAAGAAGAAGAAGAAGAAGAAGACGAAGTAGTAAAATGAGCAGTGATAGCAGCATTAAAGAAATGAAATGGAAAATTAAGACGACTTTCGGACACAATAATTTGTCGTCGTAAAATATAACTAAATACAAATATATCATAAATATACAGTTAATTATTTACATCACATATAACGAAAGAAATCGGTCAGACCACATCACACAAACTAAACGGAACAAACAAAGGTAAAAAAAAAAAAAAAGCAGACGACAAACAATTAAATCAGTTTATGCCTACAAACCTCTCAAAACCAAAAGAAACACCATCTATATTTATCATCTAGAAACTTCAGCGGGAAATCTAAAGAAAGCAACAATTTCCCTTTATTTCATTTAACAGACTAGACAAAGAGCGGACGATTTAAACCGTAACAATCAAATTATAATATTTCACATGGGCGGCACTGCATATTCTGTATCGTTATTTTCATCGGCAAATTATAGAACTAATCCTTCAACGATTACGGAGGTAATCGATTTGGCTGGCATAGCGTCATTGCCATGGAAACTAACAGAAATGGCTTGTTTGTTGCGTCTAAGACGGAAGAAGAGACAGTAAAGCAACGACAGCTCAAAATGTCGATGAGAAAATGAAGATACGCACATGCATGTCCAATATTCTGTATTGTATAATAAATATCGGTTGTTTACAGTTTTTTTTTGCCTGCTGTTTCTATCTACTACTACTACTACTACTATTACTATTTCTTCTTCTCCTCCTTCCTACTACTACTACTACTACTACTACTACTACTACTACTACTACTACTACTACTACTACTACTACTACTACTACTACTACTACTACTACTACTACTATTACTATTTCTCCTTCTCCTCCTCTTCCTACTACTACTACTACTACTACTACTACTACTACTACTACTACTACTACTACTACTACTACTACTACTACTACTACTACTACTACTAATACTGCTGCTGCTACTCCTGCTTCTACTGCTGCTATTTCTTCTCATCCTCTTCCTCCTCCTCCTCCTTCTACGACTACTTTTACTACTAATACTACGACGACGACGACGATGACGACAACGACTACGACTACTACTACTGCCATCCCCACTACCAATGCTTCTACTACTACTACTGATGCAACTACTGCTGCTAATACATTTTCTCATCTCCCTAATCTCCTCCTCCTCCTCCTACTACTGTTGCAGCCTCTGATGCTGCTACTACTGCTGCTGCTGATGCTGCTGCTGCTGCTACTACTACTACTACTACTACTACTACTACTACTACTACTACTACTACTACTACTACTACTACTACTACTACTGGTACTATTACTACACCTACTACTCTTACTATTGTCGCTTCTATTGCTACCACAGCTGATGCTACGACTACTGTTACTATAACTATTGCTACTACTGCTACCATTTAACTACTAAAGATACAACTACTATAATAACTACTAATACTACTGCCACATCTACTACTAGAGCTACACATTCATTCTTACAATTTACCCACTATATGCATATACATATGCGGCTACCCTTATGTCGCAACCATATGATCATGTTATCTCAGTGAGAGAAAAGAATCATATATGTATGGTCTTAGAGCCAGAAAAAGGTTTATATGTATATGTGAGACCCATTTCTGTAACTATGATGTCATGATCACATCTGCAGACAGGTTGTATGTCTATGCTTGTATTTATCAAACAGCACCTAATGAATGCGACTGTTAACAGCATTTACTTCCAACGAAACTTCCTAGCAATCATTGTAGACTAAATCGACCTGGGATTCCAAGTCAATGTTGAAAATTCCACCTTGGTGAAAATGCAAACTCTTTATTAATGGCCCGGAAGTGACACCAACTTGACACGGCACCACCACACACACGTATAAAACACACACACGCACACACACACACATACACAGACACACATGCATCCACGTCATTTCATATAGATACAGTACAATTACTTAAAATTATACATTTCAAGGCTCACTTCATCCCATTAGCTATTGACACTCGTATACTTTCACCTCATCCACGGCCAAGCTTTAGCACTTTACCTGTGAGACAGAATCGAACAGGCAATTTTCTGGTTGTCTGACACTCGCCACGGGTATCGGAATCGTCAGTTCGATTGCGGCTACGTGACGGTACTTGTCGTAAACTGACACGGAGAGTGTCTCGCGCGAGTTATAATTAATGTTTGTGTACATCTGTTATTTCTATCAACACTGGTCGAGCGTGGAAATACACTGGTTACTTATTATTTCTGATACTATGAGCTGTTACTTATTACAAAATGTCATAATTATTATTTTGGGTCGCTTCCTTTCTACCATTTTCTTTTCTTTCTCCGTCTGTTCTGCTGCTACTGTTGCTGTTTATACAATTCTTTTCTTTCTCCGTCTGTTCTGCTGCTACTGTTGCTGTTTATACAATTCTTCTTTTCTGCGTTCACCGAATGTAAACTCATGCAGTTGAGAACTTCCGCTTTGGGTGCACAACTGTTTTACATATCTGACTTCTTTGTATGCAGACTGCTGTTTCCTCACCTATACGAGAAATGCACTTTGATTTTCGAAAGTAACATCTCCTAATAAGTCGTCTCCTACAATATGTTATTTGAGGGGCGGTAGGAAAAAGGGTGGGGGGGGGGGGGTGTCAGTGGATCTCACATTTCTTATTCAAAATGGAGCCTAAGAAGCCGCACGTGGAGGTTTTATAAATTGATATAAACGAATAAGTCATCATGTTGATGATTGTAGTGGAATATGAAATATGACTCAACTGCAGTCACGCCTATTTTCACAACTTTAGAGTTGTGAAAATAGGCGTGACTGCAGTTGAGTCATATTTCATATTCCACTACAATCATCAACATGATGACTTATTCGTAGGAGGAGTGGGTGATGGGGTGCACTGGTGTCAAGGATTCTATGTTCCCACACCCCTAAATTATAGTTGCTTTCACTGTTGTCCTCTTAGTGACGGTGTCCTTTGTTACAGGCTTTGGTCAAATCCTTCATTTGTGTCTGTGCATATTTTGCTTCCGCCCCCCTTAGTTCTGTTTCTTGTGTACAGTAATTATATTTTTCCAGGGCTGTAGTAGTAGCAGTAGTAGATTTTTACCCTACTAGGACATCACACAAGCGATAAACACTCGATGACACAAAGTACCACCATGTGGATGAGAATCACAGTGAAGAGGTCCCAGAAACCACGTTCAGCCATTAGACCATATTTATGGTCGGGCTATATTGCGGCCCTTAGCAAAAGCCAAAGTAGGGCTTCAAATAAAAAACATTGCATCTTACAAGGAGATAATTGGATTAATAATGCTAACCAAAGCAGTGCTTGATGCCGTCGTTCCATTTCTGTGCGCGGATTCCTCCCTGCTTTGTGCTGATTGTACTCCCCAGTGTGGCATTCTGTGGTGGTTCAGTTCAGCTGAGCAGAGTTAAGTACCGAGGTCATCAGCACATGGGCATTCATAAAAGTGCTCACTCTCCACCTCAGATAGCCAGCGAAGAGTTTCACCACAGGTGGTATCAGTAGTAGCCTCATTATATGTCTTGCCTTTCCTGTGAGTCTAACTGTCGGCCAGATCCCATCCGTCTTGCCTTTCCTGTGAGTCTGACTGTCGGCCAGATCCCATGCGTCTTGCCTATCCTGTGAGTCTGACTGTCGGCCAGATCCCATCCGTCTCGCCTTTCCTGTGAGTCTAACTGTCGGCCAGATCCCATCCGTCTTGCCTTTCCTGTGAGTCTAACTGTCGGCCAGATCCCATCCCTTGCTTTTCCTGTGAGTCTGACTGTCGGCCAGATCCCATCCGTCTTGCCTTTCCCGTGAGTCTGACTGTCGGCCAGATCCCATCTGTCTTGCCTTTCCTGTTAGTCTGACTGTCGGCCAGATCCCATGGTCATTACGCGCCACAGCTTCTCCCAAGAAGTGATGATCTCTGTTCGAGCTTCCGCATTATTCACTTGCTTCCCAAGGATTGTGACCACATCTGGCATGTTATAGCTCAGTTCAACACCTAGTGGTGTAGTCCCAACCAGTCTGCCTGCCTGTCTGTCTGCCTGCCTGCCTGTCTGTCTGTCTGTCTGTCTGTCTGTCTGTCTGTCTGTCTGTCTGTCTGTCTGTCTGTCTGTCTGTCTGTCTGTCTGTCTGTCTGTCTGTCTGTCTGTCTGTCTGTCTGTCTGTCTGTCTGTCTGTCTGTCTGTCTGTCTGTCTGTCTGTCTGTCTGTCTGTCTGTCTGTCTGTCTGTCTTCCAACATACGCACCAGAGCAACAAACTGAGTCTCATTTCTTTGCACAGGATAGAGTGGAATGGCGATCTAGACTGCGAGCCCTGTTTAACGTATTAACAGCACTAGATGATAATGAAGATGAAGATATTACTTCAGCCCTATAGTCTTCAGATTTTTTTCTATCATTTTGTTAGTATTCAAATTTTCTTTCGCCTCGTAACCCCGGCAGCTCCTCCAACACATCTGATCTCTGTTGTGGCTTTCCGCTGCTTAGTTCTAGCCAGGGAAACAAGACAACAGCAGCCATTTTTTTTAGGAGGAGCAGGACAATGAGAAGTGCGGTGGGAGGGGGCGGGGTTGAACGAAGAAAAAATGATGAAGAAGGTTTACACGTGGTCAAGGGGAACTCACTTTAAATCTCAATCAGAGAGTTGCCGAACTTAACATGACTTTCCCCGTGACGGATGAAAGATGGCTGGTAACCAATCTAAGTATAATCCAACCATAGGCTGATTACCGCACAGTCATAGTTACATTAACCACTAAGTCAGAAAACCCACCCAGACACGACACAGACGCCGTTAACACCAGACAAGCCCCACAAATCAGATGAACTTCAGGCTGGCCCGTTTTAGATCCATTTCCCAGCAGCCCTTTTGTTGGTGTAGTCGCTAACCCGCAAAAGTGTCTGGAGAATTCATAAGACAGCTCAGGAAATTTAAGCTCCTGATTTTCTCTTCAGAAGAATGACTTTTTTTTTTCAAACAAGGGGAGGTAAATCGTTGGCTATGATTTAGAGTAGTCTATTCTGAGAGACATTTCTGTTTAGGAAAAGGACTTAACTAAATCAGTTAATTACTAAACACTGTCATTGTTTAGTGTCTAAACACAAAGGGAGCTGGCTCATAGACTGTGCCGGTTTTCAGAAACCGATATACTTTGGCCATATAAAGTGTCAAAATTATTTGTAGAATGAATGTTAAATTGAGAAACGACATCATAGCATTCGTTATAAGCGTAGTATATCGTCATAAGCACTCTGTCCCAATCTTCAGTAGCAAACTGTCTGATTGTATATGCGTCTCGCCTTTGCCTTGAGTGTTAAGCGTCGGCCAGATCCCCTAGTAACTCCTCGCAGGGTCATTCTCCTCAGATAGTCATGATCTATCTGCACTGTTCAGTCTCTATTGTCCAGAGAGCACCACAAAACAGCCGCCTTTTCTGAGTTTATGACAGCCCCCATTTCTGGTCACAGTCAGTCACTTTATCGATAGTTGCCTCCACCTCTTGGGCTAACATTGTCTGTGTACATGAGCCAACATTGTCTGTGTACATGAGCTAACATTGTCTGTGTACATGAGCTAATACTGTGCTGTCTACATGAGCAAACACTGTGCTGTCTACATGAGCAAACACTGTGCTGTCTACATCAGCAAACACTGTGCTGTCTACATAAGCAAACACTGTCTGTCTACATGAGCTAACATTGTCTGTGTACATGAGCTAACATTGTCTGTGTACATGAGCTAACATTGTCTGTGTACATGAGCTAATACTGTGCTGTCCACATGAGCAAACACTGTGCTGTCTACATGAGCAAACACTGTGCTGTCTACATGAGCAAACACTGTGCTGTCTACATAAGCAAACACTGTCTGTCTACATGAGCTAACACTGTGCTGTCTACATGAGCGAACACTGTCTACATGAGCTAACTCTGTTTGTCTAAATGAGCTAACACTGTCTGTCTACATGAGCTAATACTGTGCTGTCTACCTGAGGTTACACTGTCTGTCTAGATGAGCCAACACTGTCTGTCTACATGAGCTAACTCTGTCTGTCTACATGAGCTAACACTGTGCTGTCTACATGAGCTAACACTGTCTATCTACATCAGCTAATCTAACACTGTCTGTCTACATGAGCTAACACTGTCTGTCTACATGAGCTAACACTGTCTGTCTACATGAGCTAACACTGTCTGTCTACATGAGATAACTCTGTCTGTCTACATGAGCAAACACTGTCTGTCTACATGAGCTAACACTGTCTGTCTACATGAGCTAACACTGTCTGTCTACATGAGCTAACACTCTGTGTACATGAGATAACAATGTCTGTGTACATGAGCTTACACTGTCTGTCTACATGAGCTAACACTGTCTGTCTACAGGAGCTAACATTGTCTGTCTACATGAGCTAACACTGTCTGTCTACATGAGATAACTCTGTCTGTCTACATGACCTAACACTGTCTGTCTACATGAGCTAACACTGTCTGTCTACATGAGCTAACACTGTGCTGTCTACATGAGCTAACATTGTCTGTGTACATGAGCTAACATTGTCTGTGTACATGAGCTAACATTGTCTGTGTACATGAGATAACTCTGTCTGTCTACATGACCTAACACTGTCTGTCTACATGAGCTAACACTGTCTGTCTACATGAGCTAATACTGTGCTGTCTACATGAGCTAACATTGTCTGTGTACATGAGCTAACATTGTCTGTGTACATGAGCTAACATTGTCTGTGTACATGAGCTAATACTGTGCTGTCTACATGAGCAAACACTGTGCTGTCTACATGAGCAAACACTGTGCTGTCTACATCAGCAAACACTGTGCTGTCTACATAAGCAAACACTGTCTGTCTACATGAGCTAACATTGTCTGTGTACATGAGCTAACATTGTCTGTGTACATGAGCTAACATTGTCTGTGTACATGAGCTAATACTGTGCTGTCCACATGAGCAAACACTGTGCTGTCTACATGAGCAAACACTGTGCTGTCTACATGAGCAAACACTGTGCTGTCTACATAAGCAAACACTGTCTGTCTACATGAGCTAACACTGTGCTGTCTACATGAGCGAACACTGTCTGTCTACATGAGCTAACACTGTGCTGTCTACATGAGCTAACAATGTCTGTCTACATGAGCTAACTCTGTCTGTCTACATGAGCTAACACTGTCTGTCTACATGAGCTAATACTGTGCTGTCTACCTGAGGTTACACTGTCTGTCTAGATGAGCCAACACTGTCTGTCTACATGAGCTAACTCTGTCTGTCTACATGAGCTAACACTGTGCTGTCTACATGAGCTAACACTGTCTATCTACATGAGCTAACACTGTTTGTCTACCTGAGCTAACACTGTCTATCTACATGAGCTAACACTGTCTATCTACATGAGCTAACACTGTGCTGTCTACATGAGCTAACACTGTCTATCTACATCAGCTAATCTAACACTGTCTGTCTACATGAGCTAACACTGTCTGTCTACATGAGCTAACACTGTCTGTCCACATGAGCTAACACTGTCTGTCTACATGAGATAACTCTGTCTGTCTACATGAGCTAACACTGTCTGTCTACATGAGCTAACACTGTCTGTCTACATGAGCTAACACTGTCTGTCTACATGAGCTAACACTCTGTGTACATGAGATAACAATGTCTGTGTACATGAGCTTACACTGTCTGTCTACATGAGCTAACACTGTCTGTCTACAGGAGCTAACACTGTCTGTCTACATGAGCTAACACTGTCTGTCTACATGAGATAACTCTGTCTGTCTACATGACCTAACACTGTCTGTCTACATGAGCTAACACTGTCTGTCTACATGAGCTAACACTGTCTGTCTACATGAGCTAACACTCTGTGTACATGAGATAACAATGCCTGTGTACATGAGCTTACACTGTCTGTCTACATGAGCTAACACTGTGCTGTCTACATGAGCTTACACTGTCTGTCTACATGAGCTAACACTGTCTGTGTACATGAGCTAATACTGTCTGTCTACATGAGCTAACAATATCTGTCTACATGCGCTAACACTGTCTGTCTACATAAACTAACACTGCGCTGTCTACGTGAGCTACTATTGTGCTGTCTACATGAGCTTGCACTGTGCTGTCTACATGAGCTAACAATGTATACATGAGCTAACACTGTGCTGTCTACATGAGCTTACAATGTATACATGAGCTAACACTGTGCTGTCTACATGAGCTAACACTGTGCTGTCTACATGAGCTAACACTGTTTGTCTACATGTGCTAACACTGTGCTGTCTACATGAGCTTACAATGTATACATGAGCTAACACTGTGCTGTCTACATGAGCTAACACTGTGCTGTCTACATGAGCTAACACTGTGCTGTCTACATGAGCTAACACTGTTTGTCTACATGTGCTAACACTGTGCTGTCTACATGAGCTTACAATGTATACATGAGCTAACACTGTGCTGTCTACATGAGCTAACACTGTTTGTCTACATGTGCTAACACTGTGCTGTCTACATGAGCTTACAATGTATACATGAGCTAACACTGTGCTGTCTACATGAGCTAGCACTGTGCTGTCTACATGAGCTAACACTGTCTGTCTACATGAGCTAACACTGTGCTGTCTACTTGAGCTTGCACTGTGCTGTCTACATGAGCTTGCACTGTCTGTCTACATTAGCTAACACTGTCGGTCTACATGAGCCAACAATGTCTGTGTACATGAGCTAACACTGTCTGTCTACATGAGCTAACAATGTCTGTGTACATGACCTAACACTGTCGGTCTACATGAGCTAACAATGTCTGTATACATTGGCTAAAACTGTCTGTGTACATGAGCTGACAATGTCTGTGTACATGATCTAACAATGTCTGTGTACTTGAGCTAACACTGTCTGTTTGTATGAGGAAGTTGAAAAGAAACCCTGAAACGAACATTAACGAAAGAGGTCAAATGGGCTGTGTTGAATGTCCGCAGTCTTTTTCTGACATTGTGTCTTTTTGACTTTTCTTGTAAACTTCATATCAGCTCTTACTTTCTGCTTTTTTTTTTCTCTGTTTCTTTTTCTAAAAGACTGTCTCAGTCTGTCGCTCTTCCTTCTCTTTCAGGTTTATCTACTTGTCTCCATGTTCTGTTTCTTTCAGCATTTTTGTCCTTTTTTTTCTCGTACACTGGCTCAATGTCTCAATTCCTTCCTTTGTCTTTCTATCAAACATATTCACTCCGACATACACTCTCTGTTTTTGTTGTTGTTGTTTAATCTCTATTTATTTGACTCTATTTCTTGCCCAGTTATTTTTTTAATTCTTTTTTTCTCCTCCTTCTTGATCAACAAATTGTTTTTCTTTCTTTCTTTCTTTCTTTCTTTCTTTCTTTCTTTCTTTCTTTCTTTCTTTCTTTCTTTCTTTCTTTCTTTCTTTCTTTCTTTCTTTCTTTCTTTCTTTCTTTCTTTCTTTCTTTCTTTCTTTCTTTCTTTCTTTCTTTCATTCATTCTTTCTTTCTTTCTTTCTTTCTTTCTTTCTTTCTTTCTTTCTTTCTTTCTTTCTTTCTTTCTTTCTTTCTTTCTTTCTTTCTTTCTTTCTTTCTTTCTTTCTTTCTTGCTTTCTTTCTTGCTTTCTTTCTTTCTCTGTTTTTTTCTTTCTTTCTGTATATTTTCTTTCTTCTTTGTTTCTTTCTTTCTTTCAACTAGTAACCTAAATTCATTCTGTAATCTAATTCACATCAAAGAATAATCTGTCACGCTTCCCTGATATTATCAGTCACACGATCGCCCTGACCTTTCCTTTCAACAGAGAAAACTCAATAGTCCTCGACCCCACCCATGCATCTTGTGACATTATTCCACATTTATATATTGCGCGTTTTGTATGCGGATCGACAAAGCCTCTATAAGTGCCAATCAATCTGACAGGTAGCTCAACCCCTTCTACAAATGTAGTGGGTGCGTCTGCCCACTTTCTGTAACTTCTCTTGAACAAGTTGAGAGATCGACTGGCAATTCTTCTTTCTGTTATCGGTATCAGCTTTGCGCGGTTAGCGTCGCAGTTTAACGGATGAAAGGTAGCCGAGCCAGTGGGCTCATGGTTAAATGCATTCTCACCACATGGTCAAACCATTTCACTCTTTGTTTCTCAAAGAATTTAACAAAAGGTATTGTTCAAAAGGTTTTCATAATATCATAATTTAAAAAAAAAAAAAAACGATTTTTGGTGGGTTTCTTCCGTCTATCTATCTTCTTTAACCCCACCAGGACATCACACAAGCGATGAACATCCAATGACACAAAGTGCCACCATGTGGATGAGGATCACCCGTGGAGAGGTCTCAGAAACCGCGTTCAGCCTTTAGACCATATTTATGGCCGGGCTATATTGCGGCCCCCGGCAAGAGCCAGAGTATGGTTTCAAATAACGAAAAATTGCATCCCCTAAAGGGATGACAAGATGTTAACGATAAAAGGTTTCTTCCCGCAGCTTTTCTCAAACGTCCTTCATCAAACTTACAGTAACGTTTAACTGACGTTTAAGAAATATCTCATTTCTCTTATGGTAAAATTTTAAGGCTTTAAAGTTTTTTGTTAAACCCCAGAAAACGGAAAAGCTTTCGTCACGTGAATTATTGATTGTAATATCATGAATTAAATTGTGAAAATCAAGAAAGCTGAAGAAGAAACGGATCGAAGATATGCTGAAACTACCGACTTGTATGTCAGTTGCTTTCTGTTGGTTCAAAAATTCAATTGCATGAGAGAATTCTCTATTGACTCATGCATCGGAATTAAGGGCAATAACTTGGTGCACAGCATGCCGGCTAAATTGTAATTATCTCGCCATGAATGAAAACCTGATTGACAAGCTACTGTAGGAGAACGGTTTCCGTGAAGGGCAGCGCAAGAAGTGTGAACAAAGCGGGGAAAATATCGAGCGAACGGTTTGTTGCTCACAACGAGACTAATAATGTGTTTACAAGTAGGCACGTTTTGATAAATTGGTGTCGCTGTGTGGTAGTTAAGGCTTTTGATACTGAAGGCATTAACGTTTCTAGCATTGCCGCTGTGGTAAGAGATTTGCGTTTTGGCGCCTAGGCTAGAAACGTTTGTGCCAGGAAGTATCCAAAGCCTTAACTGCTGTAGACCTTCACCAATTTATCTGGCAATCGGGTAGTCACAGCTCCAACTTGACAGATAACCAGTGACCACATAGTTGCTCTGATGCTGGGACAACGAATGCCAAACATAATATTTAATGCTGTCATTTGCGAAAACTAAACTGAAATAAACTGAAGTCTCCGCAATGAAAAAAGAATACACACGCATTAAATACATAAGGCAGTGATCATCTTCAGCTCTGTATCTAACACATCAACATACAGATGCTGTAAACAAAGATCCCTGCGTTTCATCTACAATTCTTATCGTGTGGGTTCTAGGGTCTCAGTTCGGTGGAACAAAATTAATAACCCCATTGCCCCTAATAAGCATGTCGTAAAAGGAGACTAATTAGTGGTTTCTTGAAATATGATTTATTGACCCTACAGGTGAAGATATCGCAGTCTAGCTTAAAAAACATCACAAGGTATCCACACACACACACACACACACACAAATCTACAATTCTATATTCACAACTCCCACTACTAACCCATAATAACATTTACAACCCATCATAAATGATCCAAATAAAGAACAAATTTTGATATTTACAATTCTATATCTGCCTTTATATCATCCCTTCTGCATTTAGTGTACAAGCTATGTATACTTTTCATTTTCAAAGCCCTATGCATAAGACAAAAATGTTGTATTGATTGCTTGTGCGCTACCAACAAACCACCATACCCTCTTTGTTATTCTGCTCGTGCGTCCAAGTTTGATGTTGCTTCCGCTAAATTTATTACGTCTGTTTTTATTTCTTGTTTTAATCGCCACGTCAGATAATGGCGTCGACAGTGCTAATTAACTATCACCCAGAAACGGTGATTCCCGTCGGAAGCTGGTGTTGTGTGACTTAGTCACGCTCTGTGACTCGTGTCAGGCCTAGTGCAGACACGCATGGATTGACAGATCCTCTAGCACTAGGCACGACTGGTGGCAGTGGAGAGAAGGGGGCGACAAAGCGACTCACGGTATTTTTAGGCTCGACTGGTGAGTAAGCGTTGGTGTGTTCATGTCGAAAGTAGGTCGAGTTAGTAGAACTGCTGTTATCGGTAATCAATCGTGCATCACCGCTAGCTTCAAGATTCCTTTTATTTGTCTTCTCGCTCCTCAACTATTGTATGCATGCTAAATTATGGTAAGAATCTGCTTTCACTGTCATCTATCTCTTTCCCTATAGCTTTTTCTCGGTTGTCATAGTTTATAACTTCTATCTTCTTATAGCGTGCCCACTAAAGTGGCTTGTCATAGTTTATAACTTCTATCTTCTTATAGCGTGCCCACTAAAGTGGCTTGTCATAGTTTATAACTTCTATCTTCTTATAGCGTGCCCACTAAAGTGGCTTGTCATAGTTTATAACATCTATCTTCTTATAGAATGCCCACTAAAGTGGCTTGTCATAGTTTATAACTTCTATCTTCTTATAGCGTGCCCACTAAAGTGGCTTGTCTTTATGTCAAGACTACAAATGGACAGAGATCCCTGTTACTTTGACACAATGAAAGCAGCCCATACAGAGGTCGACCATACAGGCGATGGATAGATGGAATATCCAAGGCCATTAATACGAGCATCAACCTAGCATGTACAAAGGCTGTCAACGATGCCTTTTCAAAACCTAGCGCCGAAAAGTAGTACAGGACTAGAGAAGGTGAAAAATAAGAGCGTGTCCAAAATAATTACGACCACTTCACGATGCTTGTGATAATCTGCTTCATGTTTTAGTTCCCATCACAGCACATTGTTTGTCTGGAATTGAATGTTCATCTCAGCCAAACATGTACCAGAAATTTGTCTGGGGGAAAAAAAAGAGAAGACAGAATCACCAACAAAGAAACAATAATAATGATAGACACCGTACCAGTGAATGACTTCATGTGACATCAAAAAAACAAATGTTTGGTCATCTGAACAGAATAGACCACTTCAGCCAGCAGCTAGAGCGTACTACGCGAGAATAGCAGGCTACAAGTCAGGAGTCTGACCAAGAAAGAGATGGATGGAGGAAGTAAAAGAAACACTACGGAAACTCAAGCTATGCAACTAGCAAAAGACAGAAAACTAGATCTCCTCTACTTTACGTCGTAAGCAGCAAGACGAAGAAACAAGATGGTAAGCAAAGACACTCAGCTGAGCGATGACCACCCCCCCCCCCCCCCCCCCCCCCCCCCCCCCCCCCCCCAAAAAAAATAGGGTCCCTTTTCCATGCCATGTAAGTATGTATATATATATATATATATATATATATATATATATATATATATATATATATATATATATATATATATATATATATATATATATATATATATATATATATATATATAAAACTAGCTATATATTAGGTACATACATTAGCTTGTATAGACCAACTAAGTTGATTCAGGGGCCAAAATGTTCAAAGACTGGGGTCGTCAGGGAGCCAGAAACCCCAGCCCCAGCACAAAAATATCATAATACAATACAACTAGCAGTGATCCGCGGGCCACTCGCTAGGCTTTGGCGTGCCGCCAGTTCAGTAGCCCTGATATAGACCAACCGGTGAAGAAATAAGTGAAATATCTGAGCAACAACCTGAATCAACAGCTACAGGATAAAGAAGATGGCGCCTTATTGGACACATTCGAAGAAGAGACGAACAGAAAATCGATAAACAGGCACTGAAATAAAACACAGAGAGACTGAGGGAAGTGGAAGAGAAACCTAAAGGCATGCGTTGATGAGAGAAACAAAATGTTCCCGACTGGATTCTACCCTCCTCGTGTGGGTTCAGGAGTCCCATTGTGGGGTAGACAAGAACAGACTGGCTGCCTCCTAAATAAGCATGTTGTTGGAGTCAACTAATTGGGGAATAGCCTTCGAAATGCATCTGTCTGAAAGGCAACAAACCAAAGGTCCACATAGAGATAAGTCAGATCTGTAAAACGGATGTGCACACAACACTCGGGTTCTGGAACAAGACTAAAGTCCAGAGGTAGAAAAACAGCCAGAACCTACCGCCGAATTGTACAGCTATTAAACACGAAGAAGAAAAAATTATACATCTAGTAACTGCTTCTGTTTACCTGTCCCGACATCACCCACAGTTTGATCACAAAAAGGATCACCCAAACATCCATTGATAACCTACCGGATATCTGATCGGTGAAAGATTAATTACTGTCCTGCACCGAGGCCCCAACCAAGCCAGTACATCGTCTGTTTACACCAGTGGTGTCGAAAATTGAATTACCCGGGGTGGTGAAGGTTAAAAAATATCGATTTACCAGGAACTAAATTTTCAACCGCTTCAAGGACGTCGGCTGACTGGAAATTTGACGGGATGTGGAACTCATCTACAGCGGAAATTTTAAATGTTATCTCAAGGAATACAGGGGTCTTTATCGGCACGTGGTTCCGGTGAAGATCAATGTGACCGGAAGTTACATTAAATTACAGGAAGTTACATTTAATAAGCTGGTGTTACGTAGCTGTGGCTGGTAAACGTTTTGTTTTGCTGTTTGAGGAAGTGATTGTGTCTGATGTTTGCAAGACTGGACATGGTGACGTAAGAGTTGTCACAAAACTTAGGTAATTGTATGGATGCGCATTCCTTTTCTTCGCTGATTCCCGTCTAAGCGCATAATCTGTGTTCAGTTTGATAAACAAAAAACGGTACTTAATTTATAACTTACCCCTGACGTCACGACAACGTCACGGGAGACATTCCGCATAAATTATAGGGTGTTCAAGTTGTAGTTTCTCGCGATTTATGTACAGCCAAGTTTAGGGTTCGGGTTAGGGTTAGGGTTAGGGTTGGGGTTAGGGTTAGAAGACATTAGATGAAAACTCAAAAACAGCACCACACAACAGCACACTTGCACCCCTTGAAATAATGGACTGTCAGGTCAGCTGTGGATTTCCCACGGGAATTTCTTGTTTGGGGTAAGTTATAAATTAAGAACCCAAAAAAACCTTGTACAATGGAAATTCAGACTAGGAGTGTACCTGGATACGAGCTTTTGATAATACAAGATAAGGCTCGCCAAATATTATTGCCCCGAAATATCAGGCGAGCTGGAAAGACGAGATCTCTCGGCGTTACCCGATAGTATCTTGATAACTGTTGAATGGATTGGGTCATGTAACATTGCCGAAGGAGGATTTTGGCCTGTTGACAGGGCACTTGATAATGACTGCAGTAGCAACCTCCAAGGAGGTTAGCTGCGTATCCTTTACAGGAGTTTGCAGAACCAACCCCAACAGCCCCTGGCTGTTGTGTGGTTTTTCTAGGCAAATTTACGTCCAGTAGTTAACCATTGCTCTCAGGACGGTCAGCTTTCTTGATACCAAGGTCAAAACCAACGCAAGGATCGAACCCGGCATTACGAAGCGTTCGCATCGACTTAGCCACAGAGCCGAAGCAACCTCAAAAGAAATCCTGTTTTACGCGCTATAGCGAATTAACAATTTTAACGGTGGAAAAAGTTTCATCATACGACGATTTACCACACGAGCTCAGTCATGGAAGGTATTAAACTCTTAGCATGAGGTTCCACTGCATTTATCTGGAACTCGTAAAAAAAAAAGAAGTAGAGACAGGAGACAGCTTAAAAGTTGAAAGCAATAGTTACCTTACAAGGACTCTAACCTGTGGTCTCACCTGACAACCGTTTCTGGCGGACGAAATAAATATAGTTCGACTTAATATCAAATTTGGCGATCCCGTTCTTAACTTGCAGTTTGTTCAAGTTTTTTTACAGTCTATTCAAGGACGGCCTGCTGTCCTTTCAATGACGTCGTGCAGTCCCTTCCATGACGTCTTGCAGTCCTTTCAGTTATGTCTTGCAGTCTGTTTAAGGACGGCTTGCAGTCCTTTCATTGACGTCCTGCAATTCTTTCAAGGACGTCTTGCAATCCTTTCAATGACGTCTTGCAGTCCTTTCAACAACATCTTGCTGTCCTTTCAAGGACGTCTTGCAGTCTATTTAAAAATAGTCTCGTAGTCTGTCCAAGGATGTCTTGCAGTCCTTTATCAGTGTCATTGAATTCCTGCAAACGTATTTATTCCAGTGCTAACAACTACCCTACAGTTGAATTCTCTCCGTACATGGTACTATGCAATTATTTCTGCACCGAATTCCTGGTTTCCGAAGACATGTTTAACATCTGCTTCTTAACCGAGAGAAATCTATAGACGCGGTCTGAACAAGCAGTAATTACGCAAATATGCGGAACTCATCCGTAAATGAATATTGACAAATTGAGTCGTATCTGATATCCTGTATTGCATCCGAATATTTAAAAACCCTGGCGATATGAGGAAATAAAAATGATGGAATTATAATATCAGTGGAACAATCTTGTAGCACCAGAACAGACGGACTAATAAGTGTCCTTCCGCGTCAATACATGGCGGTGTGTATGGGTTTGGTTTGTTTGTAATGAGTAAATAAATTAATTCTTGACTTAAGGGCTTATTTCAGGGTTCAGGCTTTGGGTGTAGTAGAGGACAGATCAAGGGTATCGACTGCTAGATGTACGGTCTGATAGTTCACATGCCTGTACTATTTATTTTCCTGCTTGTCGATATCGCTATCAGAGTGGGCAGGGCAAGAACACAAACGTGATCGATGATATCGGCAGTTGCGTTCACCGGCTGTAAACTCCGGCGGCAAGTGCTGAATGTTTACCTACCCTAGACTCTAGTCTCTTCCAGAACCTGAGTTTTGCGTGCACATCCGTTTTACACATCTAGCTTATTTTTACGCAAACTGCTGTTTCATTGCCTCTAAAGCAGGTGCGCTCTGACGTCGAAGGAAACACACGTGTGTGTGTGTGTGTGTCTGTGTGTGTGTCTGTGTGTGTGTATGTTAACTGCAAAGATGTGGTTTGATAGACAAATAGGGAGAACATCATGGACAAATTAAATGCACAGTAAAGATATCCTGAAAGAAACGAGCTCTCAGACAATGCCAATGACCCGGATCAGAAAAGGACGGTTGACAAACTGTGCGCTCGTCAAATTATGGGAAGAACTGAAGTAGGCCACAACAACGGACCATTTGAAGAGGGAAAAAGGCAGGGGAAACGATGAATGACAATATTGGACAGTCTAGCATTATGCCATGGAAGAACAGTAAACAATAGCAGAAAACACTGACATGTGAGATGCGGGGGGGGGGGGGGGGGGGCAAACAAACTTAAGAACAAAGTCATCAACAAAGAATTTAGAACAATAGTTGGCACAGTACCGATGCATGATTTCACAGAACATCAACGAATTAAATGGTTTCTTCATCTGGTCAGAACAGAATAATTCATTCAGCAGCTAGAATGTACTTATGAATATAGCAGGCTACATCTGGAGTCCGACCAACAAAGATATGGGTGGAGGGAGTGAAAAGGTCAGTATGACACGCAGTATGACATTAGCACGCTCTACGAGATTAGCAAAAGACGCGAAACTACATCTAACACTTCTATGTGACGTTTGACGGCATAAATAGTAGGACACAAGAAAAAAGAAGACTGACGGTATATGAGTTACAAGTCTGTGGGAAAGCACCATGTAGTGCCATAAGGAACTGACAATCAACAACAACAACAACAACAACAACAAAAATTTCCCCTAATAATTTCATAGGGTTGTCAGATCAAATTTTACACTGTGTCGTCCATGTGATCTTATTACCTATACAGATGTTCCTGTATTCACAACATCTAGCTTGAGAATGGAGGTGGAGGCGGTAACTGCAGCTTTCCGGTGGCTAGAGAGCAAGATGCATACACATGTCATAATTGTAACAGACTCTGAAAGCATGCTGAGAAAGGTGAAAACAGGGATGCTTCGAGCAGAGTGGCAAGCCTCACTTGGAAGGTCACGGGTTGTCAGAATACGTGGGATCATTTCTCTAGGCCATGCCGGCGTGGTGGGGAATGAATATTCAGACAGATTAGCTGGATCTGCACCACTGAGCGGCGAATTGATTTATTACAAGGCAGATGTGGTCAAGGCCCTTTGGAAACAAGTAACGAGATTGGAAGAGTAACTGGAATATTATGGCCTGGAGAGATTGAAGCACCTTATGTCACCAGAGGGTCTGGCCGGCTCACTTAATTCAGAGGAAAGGCAACACGGACATATAACCAAACTACGACCGGTACCATTATTATTGGACCTCTGCTCTGAATGGTGTAGATGGGGACGGAGCGCCTATGGGAATGCATCGAGTGCTGTGATGTAAATTCTTGACTCAGCTCAACTCAAATCACATTTCACTGTGTCTGGAGCTTCATTGCAAAGTGAGGAAATGTGAAACTTTTATAATAACCCATGTTAATAATTAAATTAATAAATTACATCTTTTCATGTGGAAAAAAAATAAATAAAATAAAACGTATTGCTTTTGTTTCACTCAATTTCCTGCCCACTTTTTAATGCCTAATTTGCAAATGTCGTCACCTTTGTAAACATTATTGAATATAATGGCGAAAACACTTCACCTAAATCTAATTCCCGTGAACCAGTAATTCGTCATAATTATGGTTATTTGATTTTCTGGCAAGATTTTTGGGGCAGGTTTTCGGTAATTCGTGGTTTCCATCGTTTCAGCCAGCCAATAGAAATCCACAAGGGTCTCAATAGACCTCCCGTGGGTGCCGCTGTTTGCGAAGCCAAAGTGTCAATGATGATAATATGTTTCTGCCATGTTGCGGTGCTATTCTATGTTTGTGGAGCGACATTTGCGTCCATCTGTGGACGTGGAATCTTATGTTTTTATCTACATCATCTTCACATCGTTGTTGACAAGTGACCTTTACAGGTGATTTCCTTTGCTGATGGACCGCTGCTTTCTTGCCTATTGTATACAACATTTTTCACCCTTCATTTCCCTTTTCTGCTTTCGTCGTGGACCATCTCTCAGTCCTTGAGAAAGGGAATGCCCGGCTCTCTATCGTAGTTGGTTAAACCTGACTTTCGCGGCGGCTGGGTTACGAACTTCTTGTCGTCCGGGTTCACTCCCGGGGGCAGGCAGAAAAGCCACATTTCTCCCAGATTAACGATACCTATCATGGAATCAAGGCCTAAGGGTTGCGATATCCATAGTACCGAGCCAAAGGGTTTACAACTCATATTTTCTGGATACTTAAAAAAAAGAAAGATTCTCAGAATATCTCGGACAAAGAAAAGGAGAAATACTGACATCTTGAAAGATATGAACATTCAGGAATATTGGCTAATAAGCAGCCACTGTCTTGGAAGCTGAAATATTTTGGTCATATCAAGCGCCACGACGGATTGGAAAAAATTATAGCAGAAGGCATGGTACCAGAAGGAGGGACAGGAGCCAACCGACACGAAGATGGGCACATGATATAAGTGACTCCTTGAGTATGAAAGTGCATGAGGTAGGAGAACTGGCGAGAGGCCGAGTTTCTTGCATGCAGACTGTGATTAGAGCGACGTTACGCAAAGGACCTGCCAGATGATGATAATGATGCTATCGTTCTTCAGGTTTCCTTAAGTCGTCCACGTCTGCTTTCTCCATCCGCTGTCCATCGAAAGCCATCCTTGCCAAAGCTGTCACGAAGTATTCTGTAAACGTACACAAGCCATCTCCACCCTCTTCCCCTGATAACCTTTGCCAGTGATGAACGTTCCTCCTCACTTCAACATTCATGATCATGGATGTCCTTAATTGTCTTTTGTTAAAATATCGACACTCTATTTACAGCAACCAGGGCTGCTTTACTCGGGGGGGGGGGGGGGGGGGGCACATTTGTGAAAATAGGAATTGTTTCACGTTAGAGGCCCAGCCCTGCCTTAGAAGGGTCAGTAATACAGCATCAGTGGCAATGATTCGCGGGCCACACGCTAAACCTTCGCTGGCTAAATTTATAAGGGAAAAAAGAATGAAACTCTTTGCTCAGAAAAAAAAAAAAGAAGAATTGGCATTACCGTCTGTAAACTCCGGCGGAAATTCCTAGTCGTTTGTCCACTTCTGGATTTTGGTCTTGTTCCAAAACTTCGGATTTGCATGCACGTCTATTTTACAAATCGAGCTTATTTGTATGCAGACTATTAGTTCCTAGCCTCTTAGGCGGACCCACTCCTACTCCAAAGGAAACGGCCTTAATCAGTAGCCTTTTACGGCATACTTATAAAGCGGTCGGGGTGTAGTGAGTCTATTCTCCCTCTTCCCATAAAGGGGCTTCGGAACCTTAACAAGAAGACTGATTGTCAAGAATTTACTGTCCCCCCCCCCCTTTTTAGTGGAACCCATTTAATTAAGTAACAGACTCTTTTTCAAAGTTTGGCTGCAGCATTTACTGCCCTGATTCTGCTGTCTAAAATCTTGAAGGTTGCCTTAAAATAAACAGTTCAGCTAATGCCAGGGAGTCCGGGCAATTGTTCCCCCCACACATTAGTACAAATGCCCCCACAGAATCAACCCGTCAACCGTAACATTTATCCTAGCAATTTGTAACTCCAGCGCGCTACCAATTCCCTGTGGGTGCCTCTTGTAGCTAGACTTCAATGGGCCCGGGATTTGGTCCAGAGGCATTAATGGCGCATTAATACACCCAAGGTCGACAGATCGGGGGCTTGTGTGTGAGCTGATGTGCACGTCGGCGTGATAGATTCTCGCGCCCTGTGAGCACAGAGTCTGTGCATGTGACAGGAATGGGAGGGAGATGTAAGTGGTGATGGAGGGGTGGGGATTTGGATGTAGGGAAGGAGGCAATCAAAAGTGAGTAACTTTTCTGGCTGCTCTTGGAGATTGACAGGCCGAGATTGATGTATTTTAGCTACATCTATAGTGGGGAAACTTTAAGCAGTGTTCTATGCCAGGGAACAACCCATTAAAGCTCTCTGGTGACGGGGGCGTCGTGCTTTTATTCTTGTGACTTGAGTGCAAACCCTGCACATTTTTCTATAGCAGGGCGCAGCCCTTGTACATTTTCGTATAAACAGGGTGCAGCCCATGTCAATTTTATCGTAACCAGGGTGCAGCCCATGTCAGTTTTATCGTAACCAGGGTGCAGGCCATGTCAGTTTTATCGTAACCAGGGTGCAGGCCATGTCAGTTTTATCGTAACCAGGGTGCAGGCCCATGTCAGTTTTATCGTAACCAGGGTGCAGGCCATGTCAGTTTTATCGTAACCAGGGTGCAGGCCCATGTCAGTTTTATCGTAACCAGGGTGCAGCCCCATGTCAGTTTTATCGTAACCAGGGTGCAGCCCCATGTCAGTTTTATCGTAACCAGGGTGCAGGCCATGTCAGTTTTATCGTAACCAGGGTGCAGCCCCATGTCAGTTTTATCGTAACCAGGGTGCAGGCCATGTCAGTTTTATCGTAACCAGGGTGCAGCCCATGTCAGTTTTATCGTAACCAGGGTGCAGGCCATGTCAGTTTTATCGTAACCAGGGTGCAGGCCATGTCAGTTTTTATCGTAACCAGGGTGCAGGCCCAGTATATTTTCATGTATTCTTGTTACACGAACATATACTGGGTCTGCACCCTGGTTCTTGGACCATTCTGGTACCCCATTTTACCTCGATCTGCAAAAGAGAAAGGTCACTGCTACCTAGGAAAAATGACATAACCTAGGAGAAATGTCACAAACTGGGAAAAAGGTGATTAACAGGGAGAAAAGTATTTAACTGGGAGAAAGGTTTTTTAGGAAGGTTATTACCTGTGAGAAAGGTCATTAACTGGGAGAAAGGTCATTACATGGTATAAAGGTCATTACCTGGGAGAAAGGTAATTGCCTGGGAGAAAGGTCATTGCCTGGGAGAAAGGTCATTACCTGGAAGAATGGTCATTGCCTAAAAAAGGTAATTACTGCCGGTATTTACCATTTTTGTGCTGTAGAGGGCTTTGATCCTAGGATTTAGGGCTCTATGGCTAGTGCTGTCGTCACAGTCTGTGCAGGTTAGGGTTGTATTTTGTCCCGACAGAAAAAAAAAAACATACAGAGGATTCTAAAACAGGTCTACCGCTTGTAAGCCCAGCGATCAAACCGTTCAACGACCTCCAGGGAAAGGTCAGTTATGATACCCTCCCCTCGATGTTGAGTGAAACCTAAGACTTCAGCTCCACAGCCGAAACTTTAGTCACCACGCCATAGTTCCTTACGCCATCGGCATACCTGATCCTTGAATCATTTGGCTTCCCGTTGTATTCAGTCGTGAGACTCACAAGAACAGAACATCCGGTTGGTGATTCTACTCCCAAACCTCATTGCATTATGGGTCTGAACGCCTTGAATAGGTCAAAAAGGGCATTAACTAATAATGTTTAGGTTTGACCAGTTCGCGATTGTTAGCGTTAGAGCGCAACGTTTAGACTGGAGGGAATATCACGTGACATTTTCCTCCTCGTAACTTCGCTTTCGAGGGAATACTATGCAGCTAACATTAAAGTACTTGAGATTGGTAGCTTTTACACATTGCAGTTTCTTTATAAATGCCGTCAGCATTCAGCGAGCGCGCTGGTAATTCGATAATACTCTTAACAAGCGTACGTTCTCTGCAAGCCGTATTTGTATTAAGCTTAAACAGTGATAATTCATAGTAAAATAATGCATTTTTCTTGTGCAGTGGAAACTGAAAGCGACGATTACATCCCCATAGACGCACGCCGTGCCACTGTGTTTAAAAACAGTTTAGGAACCCATATGATAAATAATTACCAGAGTTGTGTGCAATCTATACGTCAAGAAAGATAGAAAACACATAGGGAGATCTGCATGCGATAGCGAAAGATAGAAACGACTTGGCGTGAGTTGGCTGAGAGGCTTTGCTCCAGTGAGGGTTGGAAGGCAGAAGGAGAAGAAGAATAGGGCTCACAGTCTTGTCCTTCATTCCAGTCTATCCAGTGCAATCCTTTTTATATCATGGATGGAATCCAGTCTAGCACCTTTGGCCTCTCTCATCCACTTCTGTCTTAGGTGTTTCTTGGATGTCCTTGCTTTTGTTAGTCCACTTGTTTCTCAGCTCAGTGCCTGTTTAGTGATTCTGTGGCAATTCTCTGTCCATTTCTCCTCAGATGTACCCACTATATCGCCGTCTTATTTGTCTTATAAGTGTAGATAGTAGTTGTTGTCCATTACATTTATTTTATTTCCTCGCTTTTCTGAAATTTTCCCCCCAAAATTTTTCGTCAGTCTCCTTGGGCATTGGTGTAATAATTATTCCCAGTAAAATGGCCGCGTAAACCAACAAGAGCGAAAAGGACACGAGACATTTTTTCAGATGAAATTTATCGCAAACATGTTATTTGAATATCGATAACAGAAACAGCGAATGAAAGCTTGTAGTTAGGTTAGAAACAGGTTCCAAGAGACTGGATGTGACACCGACAGTAGTAAGTCTGTCATGTGCCTTGTGGGAAAACTACACCAGGAAAAGTGGGAAAAGGGGGGGGGGGGGGGGGGGCTCCTGGGGGCTGAGGCATTTTGTGCGGTTTCCCCACCCGCTTTTTTTTCGAAAAATTTTTCAGAGGGAGCTCAGACAACCTTTCCCCTCTCCCTCCATTTGTAAGGATGCTAACTTCCCGCCCCTCCCCCTCTCTTCGAGATTTACAATACTATTTAAGCGATTGTTCATACATGTCTCTCCCCCCCCCCCCCCCCCAGCCCCGCGGCAGCTTATGGCTGTGAGTCGTGGAATAAAACTGGAGCTTTTGACCTGAAAGGCTACAGAAAGTTTATCAGAATACCATCAACCAAGAAGAAGAAAAACACAGACTTCCTACATTATCTGACACATCGAGGAAAATTTGCTCATAAACAGCATCCTGCCCTGAAAGCTGGGGTATTTTGTTCATCTTAAACGTCGTGGTGGCCAGGGGAGAGAGCTGGAATGGAGTGTTTAGTTTCCGAAAGACCTCCCCGAATGTGGATACAAGACATTGGAAATACTTTAGCTAGGAAAGTACATAGGGTTGGAGAATTAGCTTGCCGTGACGAGCGCGACGTTCTGTAAAATACCCTTTGATTGATTATGTTTATACATTAGTTTTTTGGCAATTATAGTTGTTTGCTATAATTATTATTGTTATAATTATTATTATTGAGCACTCCAATAAGTTTCCTTTGCTTTTTTTTGTGACAACATCCCTGCTCTAGTCATTACGTAAGGGAAGCAATGAGATTACTGATAACATTTCCAACGTTATCGATAACCGCCTTGTTTTGTTGCACAAATCCAGAGTTCTTAGAATTGACGTTTTAATTGGGACTTGTCGCTGACAAGGTAAACAAGATTCCGCTGTGGAACTAGTTCTTCTAACACTGGTTGAGTTTCTAAGGAAGAGTGGTCTGGCAAGAACAGACTTGGGGATGAAGAATGGGTATTGCAGTCTGATATTATGTTTCCTTGTTTATTTTGTTGTGTATTACAGTCGCTGTTGGCTGCTGCGTCTTTCGGTTCCTCTGTTGGTTATTAACTTTTTTTTAAATTTTTTTTTGTCCGTCATCTTTTCAACATTATTCACTTTATTGTTTTTAAATTTCTTTTTTTCCCCACCTGCCCCCTCTTTTGCCAATGAGTTGTCTTTTGTATCTTCTTCTTCTCCTTCTTCCACGTCAGTTCACCAGCCCCACTTTCTCATTATTGCACTCTTATTCCTTTCAATTTTTATGTTCCCCCTACCGCTAGTTTCTCATTATTGCACTCTTATTCCTTTCAATTTTTATGTTCCTCCACCGCTAGTTTCTCATTATTGCACTCTTATTCCTTTCAATTTTTATGTTCCTCCACCGCTAGTTTCTCATTATTGCACTCTTATTCCTTTCAATTTTTATGTTCCTCCAACGCTAGTTTCTCATTATTGCACTCTTATTCCTTTCAATTTTTATGTTCCCCCACCGCTAGTTTCTCATTATTGCACTCTTATTCCTTTCAATTTTTATGTTCCTCCACCGCTAGTTTTTCATTATTGCACTCTTATTCCTTTCAATTTTTATGTTCCTCCACCGCTAGTTTCTCATTATTGCACTCTTATTCTTTTTAATTTTTATGTTCCTCCACCGCTAGTTTCTCATTATTGCACTCTTATTCCTTTCAATTTTTATGTTCCCCCACCGCTAGTTTCTCATTATTGCACTCTTATTCCTTTCCATTTTTATGTTCCTCCACCGCTAGTTTCTCATTATTGCACTCTTATTCCTTTCAATTTTGATGTTCCTCCACCGCTAGTTTCTCATTATTGCACTCTTATTCCTTTCAATTTTTATGTTCCTCCACCGCTAGTTTCTCATTATTGCACTCTTATTCCTTTCAATTTTTATGTTCCTCCACCGCTAGTTTCTCATTATTGCACTCTTATTCCTTTCAATTTTTATGTTCCCCCACCGCTAGTTTCTCATTATTGCACTCTTATTCCTTTCTATTTTTATGTTCCTCCACCGCTAGTTTCTCATTATTGCACTCTTATTCCTTTCAATTTTTATGTTCCTCCACCGCTAGTTTCTCATTATTGCACTCTTATTCCTTTCAATTTTTATGTTCCTCCACCGCTAGTTTCTCATTCATTATCATCGTCGTCATCATCACCATTGTAGTCATCGCCTTCTTCTTCTTTTATTTCTTCCTCCTTTCGTCTACTATCTCGTATACACATAGAAACCGAGATAAATACACATCTAAACAGTCAAAAGTTATTTTGAGTTTATTCACGTCACGCCACAGTTTGTCATTGAAAGCTGTTGGAATGGCCTAAATATTTTGTTTGTTCAAATCCTCACATGTTGATCATTCTTGTTGTTAATGTTTACCTGCAATTTTCCACATTCTACAGTTACATTTATCGCAGATGATTACTTTATTAAATAATTAGATTGTTAGTCCCAATTTGTGTTTCAGAAAGAAATTGAAATATCTTGTGACAACCAGAGAGATACATAGAAATGAAATATAGAGAAAGTCACCATTAAAAGAACTTTAACAACTAAAAAAAAAAAAAAAAAACGACTGTTAAGGGCGTTAGCACACAACTGGTACATGCTTTTGTTTACAGCAAATTGTGGAGAGACATGATTGCCCACGCCAATTGGCAAGGCACTTGATAACGATGATGATTTCTGTCTATTGTAAATAATCTATCTGCGTGCCACTAGTCATGTGTACCTATTTACATATCTGGGTCTGCTGGAGTGTGTTTGCTGGTGTTTGTATATAATCTGACCCGTCATTGTTCACGTCTTTGTGGTGACCTGGGTACTCCTCACCTTATCTCGCCGGCTGCGGGATTTCAGAGGGGTTTCCAAGGACATTTCTATATAGTTTCACGTGTAACTCATTTTGAACGTTTTAGAGACATCCACTACTTATGACAACGAGCGTAAAAAAATACAAAAACGTCAATGATTCCACACTCAAGAGCCGTCACGCTTTCGGCGCTTGCAGCTGCAGTACTTCTTCATTTAAATACAGGCGCCTTTGGCGTCTGAGACCTAATCACAACAACAACTCATTCCAGAAATAAAGACGTTCACAGAAAAGAAAGCGGAGAAAGAAAAAGCTGCTGGTTTCGTCTGCGAGACAATGTGTCGACCTCGTCGAACGAACTTGAGCCACTTTTCAGCACGCTGTGTAAAAACGGCAAAGGAAGACATCTCATAGCACCCCTTTAACTTGGGACAGCCCGTGGGGACCGTTACGGAATCTCGCGGCCGACGAGACGGGGTGACTTCGTGTGTAGTACCATGGCGTGTTATCCCTTCATTCATTACATGGCTTGTGGTCTGGCAAGGGATGTGATTTCAGTCGTGGAGCAGGATCAAGGCAATCAGGAGAGTGGAGAGCACAGGATCTCAGCTTTACTTCCCCATTCAATCTACTTACCACCAGGTAGGTGTACCGTACTGTAGATCTGCCAAACTCAGCTATGCTTTGGGTCACATCTAACAGATTTTGCCCGAGGCTAGCCTATTAAATTAGGTTATCGATTTGCAGGCTGTTGGATGTTTGTGGTTTTGTTAGTCAATTTTACAATCAACAGTAAAGGACTCTTTTATACGCCATCAGGCGTATTGGGTATATAGGGCTCGACCTAATTTGTTTAGCCAATCGGCACTTAGTGGGTGAAATGGTTAGCATCACGCTGACCGACTTTACTTTCCATGATTTCACTTGGTATCTACTAAACTAGGCTGGGTCGACCTGGAAGCCAAGGTATTGAACAGTTTACCAAATGGATTGAAGGGACGAAAAGTTCCCCCCCCCCCAAAAAAAAAAAAAAAAAAAACAACCTAAAAACAAATGTTGTTAAGAGAGGCCAAAGTCGCTGAACGAGGTATTGAAAGGAGCGCAAATGATAGAACGGAATGGAGGACTAGATTGCGTGACCAATGTATGAATAATAACACAACAGAAAGGTGATGATGATGAGTTGCAACTAAATAAAGGTGGTCTGCTGTCAAATCGTCTGCGACCGACTTCTAACAGTTGTGTTTAGGTATAATGAAACTGGAGTCATAATCAAAGTTTGATGGCCAAAAAAAATTACCGAAGCTGATATTCCTTACATTAGCCTCTGAAAAAAAAAAGTGTCATTAAAAGCGAACCTATGCCTTTTTATGTCGACAACAGATTCGAAACATAAAAGTAAGGAAATTCATGCGTCGTGACCAGTATTGGCCCATTGCCAGATAGTGTCAAGAAAGCAAAACGCCAGAAGCAGTGAGCGACGAGGGCATTGTTGCCACTTTGGATGTTTTACATCCAGATGTAGATGTTTTCCCTTGCATTTAGATAGCGTTTTTGACGTTTAGATGGTAGATGTCTTTCTAGATGTTTTTCATTTGGAGTGAATTTATCAAATCTAACCTAAGAAACAGGATAAAATTTGACCTCTTAAATGCTGTCTTGACAATGAAATTCGGCCTTATAAAAGTAGGAAAAGTCTGTTCCACTTATTAGCTCCTTGACTGAGTATAAAAAGAAATTTGAACAGCTAAAGCATACCAGAGTCATTTTGGATCTGAAGCTTTAACTTCTTCATCCAAGCTAAGTTTATCCTGTGGATCTTGTAAGGCAGACTTCAGGAAAGATGAGGACATGATTCTATAGAGTACGTCATATCAATTGCTATGTAATTTGTGACTCTTTCCATTTGGATGTTTTTTTTAGATGTCTTCCACGCAAATTTAAACCTTTTTAGATATTATTTGACTCCGTTTTATGTTTTTTTTTTTTTAATTAAAGAAAAGTGGCAACACTGGTTGCCAGATACTTTCAAGAAAGCAAAACGTCAGAAGCAGTGAGCGACGAGGGACATCTTCTAATGGTCGAGATCCTCCTGATATGTTTGCTCTTTAAATGAATCATTTCTACAGATCCTCATATGAATCTTATACCAAAAACATGTTCAAATCGTCTGATACCATGTTATTAAACAGACTCACTCAAACGGAAACATAATCCTATCCCCGCTGGAAAATGAACCCAGATCGTTGTTTTAGAAAGGAAGCACGATAACCATAATTCTAAAGCCGCTTTGGTTCTAATGAGAAAAGCAACAAGGTGACCCATCTTAAAAACCTCAAAGTTGTTGCTGGTAAACAGTGGCAGCCAAACAACAATGTCAGATAATACGGTCCTCTCAAATGTGATCTTCTTAACGGAAAACAAACAAGTTCATCTACCAGGACTTGCGTGAATTTGCAAGGAATTATATCAATGGAATTTACTGTTATCTAATTTAACTTAAGAAGGAAGGCTAAATCACTCTGTCTGTCTCTTAGTACACCTATTCATCTATCCAACTAGCTACTTACCTGTGTGAATGTATGATGTGTCTATACATGTATGTGAATATACATTTATTTTAAATATTTCAATAATAAATACACATAATTGTATTGAAAACTTTCTAATCTGTTGTCGTTTCTACACTTGATGTTTCTTTGTAAATCTCACTATTTACTTTTTCTTATCTGAGAGTTTCTATTGTCTTCGTCCTCATAAACAAACTGAGAGATGTTCGAAAGCTTGTTGGTTTGTCATGTGTTTTTTTTCTCAGCACGTGCATTTTACTACCGGATTTTGCTAGTTCTGTCTCTGCAATTCAAATTTAACACCGGAGACAATAAAATTTATCTTGTGAATGAGGTTCTATGGATTAGAGATTAGCGAATGCGTTTAACAATTTCATAATCCTGGATTTCTTGGGTTCCATTCCATGGTGGTGAGTTTATTTATAAAACCACGCTGGTGATTTTCTGACAGTGGTACGAGAGTTTCACCAGGGAAGATTTTGGAGTTTCACCACGTAATATTTTCAAAGACAACAGTCAGAGACTGCACATACATTATTATCACAGGAGTGTATGAATTGCTGCAAAGGAGGATACTTAACTTTGATATAGTTGAATATTTGAGAGCTTGAGGATCGACTTCACTGCACCAGGTAATATCCAATATGGCTGAGCCTCTCGGCATTTGCTTTCTCGTTAACATCCTACAACGCACGTACTCTGAAGTCCAGTGATTAAAAAACAGATCTTCGAAGCACGTGGACACGTAAACCTAACCACGGCGCCCTAAACTGAACATCAACATTCAAAGATGCAGACAAAATGGTCAACAACTTTTTCATGGTGACCCCAAAGACCATCGTCATCCTTACCAGTTTACTCTGCTGGGAGAGACCGAGACCTTATGGCTTTGTACTGAGTGCAGTAGCAACGATTCTTCATCATAATTCACCAGATAATCAGCAGTCATTTACATTTTACTTGTCACCACACGCCTCAAAGACTCCCTTTCTTTAGTCAGTTCCCCAGCCATATGTGCTTTCACAGCTAAATGCGTCTCCAATGTCTTGTATCCATGGGCCTCGTTTTCCGTAAACTGTGCCCTTCATTGCCCTTCTCTCCAGGCCACAATGGCGTTTAACTTAGTTATAGCATGGTTATAACCTACATTGTGGTACATGCAGCGCCACTATCATAGACGTGCTTTCTGAGATAAGGAAATTGGGAGGGGGGAAAAGGGGAAAGAGGGGGGGGGGGGTAGCTGGGTGAAAGCACGCATTTAGACTTACTATGTAAAGATACCCATACATTATGTATACCGATAAATACAAGTGAGTGACATTCAGCCCAACCAGGACCGCATAACGAGGAATACACACCCGGTAACACAATAAGCCACAATTCGGACGGGAATCCTAGGACACAAGTTACAGCTACCCCGTTCATCCGTTAGGTTATATTAGAACCCTGACGACAGCCGGGGTGAGGTTTTAAAAACAAAATAAAACACTGCGTCTTGTATTGGGGCGAGATTTAATGAGGTAAACTATACGTTCCTTTACATAGATAACTCCACATTCTGTAAGAAGATACCTGCTTATTCTGTATACAGATATCTACATATTCTGTGTATAGATATTTCCAAACGATCTCTACATACAGTAGAGGTTAGCCCACTAAACAACAGAAGAATCGCCCTAATTACTGCCTACCGATAAGCCAATTTAGGCAGCTTTTGCCAGGCATATATATCTTCCCCTCGACTTAAAAACCTATGTGACTTAGACCATCCTCAAGTATAGAAACAAATGTTTAAAAAAAAATGATAATTACATTTATAGGGTCACTGAACTGCAGCCGTACAGTACACTTTATGAATTGTTCACATTATACACGATAATTATACGCGCACAGATTAATTTGTGTGTGTTTAATCTACAATTATTATAACATGTTGGAATAAATTGTGGTAAATAATGTAAATTCGATTTACAAGTTCGATTTACGATAAGGCGTGAAGGCAGTATCCCATGTCAGGAAGGTTGCTGTGTGTGTGTTTCTAGTGCCATATGCCCGACTTCGTCAACACTAGGGAGCTACAATATTTCTGGTGGGGAAAGTTGTTATCGGGCCCACACGGTAACTGGGTCTAGTTTATATAGCAGCGTTTCTCAACCTGTGGGTCACGACCCTTTCCAAGGGGTCGCCTAAGACCATTGGAAAACAGCTACTCATTGAAGTTATGGAGTCGCAAAGAAATTAATTGTATGGTTGGGGGTGGCCACAGCAAAAGCAACTGCATTAAAGGTCGCGGCATAAGGAAGGTCGGGAGTCAAAGGCATACATGGATAATATAAAGATAACATTGGGGACTGAGAGATCTGTCTCACTGTGATTCTCAAAGAATGACGTGTCAGGTTTTAGACTGGGTGTATGAAAGCGTTAAAGGAAACGGCAATCTGTTGAAAGTATCTGGCGGTTTCATTAAGATGATAGTAAATATGGTAAACTGTAAAAATGTTGTATTGTGTAGGCATTTCTAGAAAAACACCAAGAAGAATAACGAACGAACGAGCAAACTAACAAACTTTATCTTCAAATTTCACACAATGGTTACACATGCTCGTCTTACATGCGGCCCTTCCAAACACCCACCTTTCACACAGCAGTTGTGTTTTACAAATAAAACATGTTATGTTCATATTAAAGCACCTGGTCAGTATGAGGATGGGGAGAAGAAGAAGAAGAAGTAAAAGAATATGTGAGAGGAGGAGAAGGGAGAAAATAGAAGAAGAAGAAAAAGAAGAAAGAAGAAGAAGAAGAAGAAGAAGAAGAAGAAGAAGAAGAAGAAGAAGAAGAAGAAGAAGAAGAAGAAGAAGAAGAAGAAGAAGAAGAAGAAGAAGAAGAAGAAGAAGAAGAAGAAGAATAAAAATAATAATAATAATAATAATAATAATAATAATAATAATAATAATAATAATAATAAGAAGAAGAAGAAGAAGAAGAAGAAGAAGAAGAAATGCAGAAGAAGAATAAGAAGATATGATTTACTGGGGTGGGGGGAGGTGCGAGAAGAGGTAAAATGACTAGAAAAAAATGTTTACAAGGAGAAAGAACTACATATAAGAACATCCTTATTAACGAATTAAAAAAATTTAAAAAACCAGGCGCGCGCAAGCACGCACACACAAACACACCAAACAGCATCACTGCCGACAGGAGACCAATAAAACCAACAGTGAAGTATAGCTACGCCAAAAAACAGACATTAAAGCACTGACCTTCAGCCTGCGATTGACCACAAAGGTATGCCCACATGAACAAAGAGACACACAGCATCAGAGTTAGCCTAGAGCCGACGACACAAGACTGTCTGGGTAACAGCGGGTTCATGTTACCATTTCCAGATGTCTATACATTCCCGTCTGGTCTTTGCCATTATCCACAATTCGTTAGGATAATATGAGAACCGCTGTAAGGTCCAAGGCTGTTGCAGAAACGTCTAGTTTGATGGTTACGTCACGTTTACCATGACGTAGGTTGAACCTGGAAAGAGTTTCAATGAGGTTACATGAACAGGAAGACGTGCAAACAAGTTGGTAGCTAGTCAGCTAGTTAGTTGGTAGTTAGTCAGCTAGTTAGTTGGTATCTAGTCAGCTAGTTAGTTGGTTGGTTAGTCAGCTAGTTAGTTGGTAGCTAGTCAGCTAGTTAGTTGGTTGGTTGGTCAGCTAGTTAGTTGGTTGGTTAGTCAGCTAGTTAGTTGGTATCTAGTCAGCTAGTTAGTTGGTTGGTTAGTCAGCTAGTTAGTTGGTAGCTAGTCAGCTAGTTAGTTGGTTGGTTAGTCAGCTAGTTAGTTGGTTGGTTAGTCAGCTAGTTAGTTGGTAGTTAGTCAGCTAGTTAGTTGGTAGTTAGTCATCTAGTTAGTTGGTAGTTAGTCAGCTAGTTAGTTGGTAGTCAGCTAGTTAGTTGGTAGTCAGCTAGTTAGTTGGTAGTTAGTCAGTTAGTTAGTTGGTAGTTAGTCAGCTAGTTAGTCGTAGTTAGTCAGCTAGTTAGTCGGTTTGGTTGGTTAGTCTACATATTATGCTCACTGGCTTTCGAACACGTAAGTCCATTGGTGTTCAGATCCTATCCTCACTAAATTCCTCAAAATGTCTAATATCAAATGCCCAATGTACCTCTGCTCGGGAAAAGATCCTGTACTTTTACTGAACTGCTATGTCGTTTCTCCCTGGCTTTCCCTTCCTTAATATTTCTGTATGAAATTCTTATTGTTCACTGACCCGGTTTATTTCTAAGCTCTGTCGTCAATGTTTAATTTTTGTCGATTCGCCCAGGATGCGTCCGGTTCTCTAGACTAGAAGTCGCATAATCTGTCGGGTATCTGGTAATGACATACTCCCACAGTCGGCCAGTGAGCAGTGACAAACACAGAGCAACACACACACATATGCACACACACAGAGGCACATGCACACACACCGGCATGCATTCTTTCTTGCTGGCAAAACTAGAGATGTATTTAAAAAAAAAGTGTTTTTATTTTTTATTTTTATGTATGTTTTTTTTTTAAATTTCAACAAAGCTGGATGTTCTCTTTACGTGTGTCTGTCTCTCTGCGTCTGTATTTATCTTTCCTTTAAAATATGTGTCTGTCTCTCCCAGTGTTTCTCTGTTCTCACTATGACTCTACCGTTGCTCGTCTGCTCTTTCGTTGTCGATCTGTTCACTGTTTGTCTTACCTTTACTTAAAACAAGAGAAAACAAACGCGCATCAGCACGGGAGGCTGGATTCATATATTTATGGACTAGCTAGTTGGCCAACATCATGTTAGTCGCCTTTATTTCCCAGGACATTACCTGGTAACTCTTCTAGTCTTTGTCGAACTGGCAGCTAAGGACAAGTTTGATAAAGGAAAAAAAAAGTTTTCTACGATGCGAATCACTACCTAAAGCTTTTGGACGGCAGGAGTAGCGCCTGGCCACTATGCCACCGATTCTCTTTTGCCTCAATCTTGCTTGTCGTTCATGCCTCTGTACTCACACACACACACACAGACACACACACACACACACACACACTCTCTCTCTCTCTCTCTCTCTCTCTCTCACAAACACAGACACAGTCTCTCTCACACACAGTCTCTCTCTCACACACACAGTCTCTCTCTCACACACACAGTCTCTCTCTCACATACACACACGCGCGCACACACAGTCTCTCTCACACACACACACCCATACATACACATATCCACACAATCACACAAACAAAAGATGAAGTGCTGTGCCGAAAAAAATAAAAATGTCTCTCTCATTCTCTCTCTCTTTGGCGAGAACGAATACAAAGGAAAAACACATTAAAGTGGGCGTCCTGCTTTTCTAAACTAAATTAAGTCGCGCGACAGACGGTGAACGAACGAAAGAGGCGTAGACAAGTAAGAAAAAGAAAATAGATCTAGGTAACAACAGCATAAATAGAATTTAAAAAAAAAAAAAAAACCTTTACAGAAAAAAAAAAAAAAAATGGAATTTCCTGGGGAAATGAGATTTTCCAATAGTTTGTCTTTTAGGGCTCTACAGTCCGTGGGCTGCATGTAGATGAAGACAGGAATAGACTGAGACTAGATAAGGATTTTAGGTGCGTAGGATTAGATATTAGAGATGTGAGGAGATAATGGACTGTATGGGTATTGGGATGGAAAGAGCAGACCGGAAGCTACTTTGAATGCATGTGTTAGCATTTTTTAAAATTGAAAGAGTGGCTGTGGAAAAGAAATATGCTAAAGTAAGTTGACGAAAACAAACAAACGAACTTTTTTTTTCAAGAGTCTTAAATTGGGCGTGCAGGCCTGTCTTACAATCGGCCCTTCCAAACAGCCAACTTTTACAGAGTGGGTGTATTTTACCAGTAACGAATTTCAAGTTTGTATCATAATATACATATTTTGAACAGCAGGGAAAACACAAAAGCGTGTGTTGTAAAGTGCATGCGTACACTCGCGCGCTCACACACACACACACACATACACACAGACATACACAAATAAACCTATCTAATCACTTCACAAATGCACCCACACACATGTACACATACACATAAACACAGACACACACATGGACACACACTCACAGACACACACTTATAGACACAAACGCAGCCACACACATACAGGAAAGGAAGCAGAAAGAGAGGAAAGAAGGGAGAAAGAAAGTCAGGCAGGGAGGAAGGAAGGAAGAGAGGAAGAAAAGAAAGACAGAATGAAAGACATACAGACAGTCAGTTAGACAGACAGACAGACACACAGTCAGACATACAAACAGACCAAAAAGGTAAGAAAACAGACGGACAGAAAATGGTAAGAAAACAGACTGACAGACAGAAAAGAAAGAAAAAGGAAACGATATTAAAGAAATAAAAGAAAGAAAATATGAAAAGACAGAAAGGAATAAAAAGAAAGAAAGAACGAACGAAAAAAGACAGAAAGAACGAAAGAAAGAAAGAAAGAAAGAAAGAAAGAAAGAAAGAAAGAAAGAAAGAAAGAAAGAAAGAAAGAAAGAAAGAAAGAAAGAAAGAAAGAAAGAAAGAAAGAAAGAAAGAAAGAAAGAAAGAAGGAAAGAAAGAAAGAAAGAAAGAAAGAAAGAAAGAAAGAAAGAAAGAAAGAAAGAAAGAAAGAAAGAAAGAAAGAAAGAAAGAAAGAAAGAAAGAAAGAAAGAAAGAAAGAAAGAAAGAAAGAAAGAAAGAAAGAAAGAGAGGGACATTAAAAAAAGACAAAAGCTAAAACGTTAACATCAACAAATATTATCAACCGACTATATTCTGAAAATAAATGACCAGATTTATTGAAACACTTCAATGAGAAATGTAGTCCAATCTGACAGCCTAACAGCTTGTCATGTCTCTTGTTTTTAACTCATAAAGCACAGTTATGTTAAGGTTTTAAGTGCAGCTACTTGTGAAAGAGTCAGTTAAGGTAATAACTTTACCGAAACGAAAGAGTTAATTAAACATATTTAATATTTCCGTGTATATATTCTGGTAGGCACAAGACATTTATACCCCTTCGCCCACATTAATATGGCTCTGTACACAATTCTGTGAATGAGCTGTAATTCTGTGGCGCCAAGATTAAATAAATAAGTTGTAACTGGAGCCAGTCCGGGGGTGATTGCTTGTTGTCCAGAACAGATAAACTGGTCTGTTGGACTGGACATCCACAGATTGAATGGAGTGGACCAAACATAAATAATATCACACACGTTAATTGAGTTGGGCTGTCAGACTAGAGACTGTCTATCCACGAGTCTTGTAATTAAACTGTGGGGTTTTGAGAGGGTAAACTCGGAGGATAGCAGACACACGCTAGTCTGTCTGTCTGTATGTCTGTCTGTCTGTCTATCTGTCTGTCTGTCTGTCTGTCTGTCTGTCTGTCTGTCTGTCGGTCGGTCTGTCGGTCGGTCGGTCTGCCTGCCTGTCTGTCGGTCGGTCGGTCGGTCTGTCTGTCTGTCTGTCTGTCTGCCTGCCTGTCTGTCGGTCTGTCTGTCTGGGAGTTTGTTTTTCTCTCACTCCGTCCGCCAGTCATTTCGTCTATCTGTCCATTTATCTAGCTGTTTCTGTGTGTGTGTGTGTGCGCGTGCCTGAGTGTCTTGTCTTTCTACTCGTCCGCCCGTCGGTGCTCCGTCTATCTATCTATTGGTCTGTCTATTCGAAGGCGATGAGAGGGCCGGAGTATTTGAGGTTTTCTCTTCGAAGTCGGAGTGCATCGGCCTAAAAGAGCTAGGAAGCATTGGTCGAAAAAAAATATAAACCAGATCTATTAAACGTATGTGCACGCAAACCCTAAGTTCTGGATTAAGACCAGAGTTCAGAAGTGGAGGAACAACCAAAACTTCCCACT
>CAJHNH020008510.1:42500-60000 GCA_905116865.2 Candidula unifasciata | reverse complement strand
ATTCTCTATTTATATAATGTGATGATGAAGTCTCTTTAGCCGCAAAATTAACGTGTTGTTTTTGTTTGCGATAATGTAAAGCTGACTACTCCTATTTCTCGTTTGGTCTGATTTCTTTGCGAGGCCACTAACGCGAAATTCGTCTTTTACTTTATTATCTGCTTCCTGTAGGTTATAATATCTGAACAATAAATCCTTTATCTGTACCCTATCCTCGTCCCTAACACCTCAGTATCATTTTACTTGTAAACAAGACATTTATATCCTAGTACTCGGACTAGACAAACAAACTACACAGGCAAACTCCCAGAGAAATAATGAGATAAAGAGATACAGAGACAACGTCGGATCCGTCACAGAATCCCGAAAACTAATGAAGCGAGACTGTAATTAGCTTTGACGTCACATCCGGGATAGTGAGTACTATTTTGGATACATGTTGGACCACTCGCGTCGCAGGAATCACCAGAAGAGATTTATTCTTGGCTTTGTCGTGGTCCCCTGACAGTTCTAGTCTGTTTATCTACACAATGTGAATTAATCTTATGTGGCAATGTAGATTATTCGGTTTTGTTTTTTTCTTGTTTTCGTTACGGCTGTCAGAGTCTGGGGATATGAAACCAACAAATTCTGGGATGATTTGTCTCCGCAAATTAGATGTTCTACCTCTGTTCCAGTAATCGAAAAATCAACCACTTACAGTATGTTAATTAGTGTGTTTGTTTTCTCTGCACTCACTGGCTTTTAATTCCGGTCGAAAGGTCTGGTTGTCCGTCTACTCCTGGACTTTAGTCTTGTTCCAAAGCTTGAGATTTGCGTGTACACCAGTTTTCCAGATCTAGTTTATTTGTGTGCATACTATTGGTTCCTTGACTGTCAGGCAGATGTACTTCGACTTCTAAGGAAACACCCTCATGTGTCGACTGTGATTACATGCTTGCTAGGGAGCCCGTGGGCCTGCCCCATCCCAACCGCCCTTTTTCTAATAGGGCCTCGAAAGACACACAGGGAGTTAGTTAATTAGGGGCACTTCTATCTTCAGTTCTGACAAGTCTTCCCATAACTGCTCTGGTCTTGTGCCGATGGGGGCTACACAAAATATCTTTCACTGTCCAATTTAAAAAAACAAACCCCAACAACAATGGAAAACATATTAGTCCCGGCAAAAACTTGAAGCTCGCACACGTAAATTAAATGCATAGGGCAACTGCCATATGTGTTAGCAATAACATTCTACTACCAGAATTGCAGTTCACAACTGATGCAAGCAGTCAGTCACGACAACAGACATACTGCATGTAATACTGTTTAATTAGGTACACGTCATTCCGAACTTTCACAACACAAAACTGCTACGAGCTAAAAGAATCGAACTGTTTCAAATAAAACCCAAAGCTCACAGTGTCGCACAAAGCACTCACCCCAGTAGTTAGGCGACAGAACTCTTAAACTCCCAGTCCAGAAATGGGAAAATTGCATCAGCAAATCGCGACCAGAACACCCATCTTTTCAAAGCCGCAGCGCCCAACAGGTCTTTTCGCTATATCGGACCAGAAGCATACTAAATTTTGAATCCATCTACGTTTTAATCACAAACTTCTCGACTTTCCCCGAGCATTTACATCCAGAATATTGTGTTCTTCATGGACAAAATAGTTCATTGTTCACAATTTAATTTCAGAATATTTCGCTGTTGTTACGCTGAATAAAGAAGACACGAACAATAGAAATACAGTTTGGCTGACATATTTGGGTATACCGCATTAGATGCATTCTCCAAAATTAGGTCAGCTTACCGTGAAAAGCATTAAAAGGTTACATATTTCCGCTAAGAGGATTTCATGTAATTATCTAATGTTCAAAATATATGAGACAGTGACATACCGTTAGGCAGACAATTGTGGAATCTAATGTTTGCGCATCCATTATTGTTTGGGGTGGGAGGGAGAGGGGGGTGGGGGGGGGGGAGAGCTGCGTAGTCTCGAGGCATGATGTCAGCCTCGAATGCTTGAGGTTCTGGGTTCAATCCCCGGAAAGGGATGGGATTTATTTTTACGTGACCTTAAACTTCTAGTAATTTCTCTTGGTCTTTGGGTAGTGAGATTAGACGCCCGTGTGCAGTGTTGCGCGAGTAAAAAATTTCATTAGGTTAGAAATAAAAAAGAGTAGCCTAACGGCGCTGACCAGGCTAAATGTGGAGTTAAAAATCTACCCAAAGTATTTCAGGATTCTCGCAGGTACTACAGAGCCTGTGCACTGTGCTGAGCTTCTTCGAACTCAGACTTGAGTTAGAAGTAGAACGGAGCACTTATGGGTTACTACCCGTGTGCCATGTTGATCCGTTGTTTAAACTTCAAACTTCTTTATTGTTTACGGTCTTGAAACTGAATCTGCGTCCTAGATCTCCTTTCTTCCAAATAATTTGTAATGTTATTCGTAGCATTCATCTTTAAAAGCACACAGGCTCTTTGCTAGAATACAAAGCACATTTTATATACATCATATCGAGACAGACCACCAATGACCCTGTGAGGTAAGAAAACAGTAACATCATATCAAGACAGACCACCAATGACCCTGTGAGGTAAAGGACATTAACATCATATAAAGGCAGACCGTACATGATCCTGTAATTTAAGGAGACACTAATACCATTACAAAGTTAGATCATTAACTCTTTGAGTCCCAGGGGGTGTGGCATCAGAGACCCAAGGGGTAGTCAAGAGAGACGTAAAATCAGCGCATCTTGCGTTCATAGTACTTCTAGGTAGGAACCTATGAACGTATGATGCGTTCCTCGGGGCTCAAAGAGTTAATAACCTTGTAAAGGTAAAAAGGTACAGGTCAAAGTCGGGAGATGTTTATAAGAAACTGTCCGCCTGTGTCGCCATCCGCACGTAACTCCGTAGCTACAGCGACGTTCCTTAATTTACCCCAGAGTGTCAGCTCTGTTAACCATTTCCTAGAGACTGGGTAAACCCCGTTAACCGCCCGGTTTCGAACACTGACCGTGGCTGCAGCAAGTCGCAGCTGGATTTGAAAGCGAGTCTCGTATCGACTGTAAGTTAAGACAACACTTACACCTCATCAAAACAGACTATGTAGATATTTTAAGTTAAGAAGACAGTAACACCCAAACAAGACACGCAATGTTTGCCAAAGTGAAAGTCAGTGACCATTTTTTAACGCTTGTGGGCATCGGACATATGATGCTTCGAAATCGGAGTGCATCTGCCTGAGAGGTAGGGAACCAACAGTTTGCATACAACTATGTCATATCTGTTACACGGATGTGCATTCAAAACTCAAGTTCTAGAACAAGACCAAAGTCCAGAAGTGGATGAACAACCGGAACTTTCCGCGGGGTTCACAGCAAGTTAACGCGAGAAAAGAAGATACTAGAGTCATAATCGTATAGACCAATGGGCACTCGGTTGTGATGTGGTCGACATAACGCCGGCCGCCTATACTTCCCATGACAATACTCGGTACACATTTCAGACTGAGTAGATCTGCAAGACAATGTCAGTTGAAATATCCTTTTATTGGGCAGAAAACGGGATCCCCATCAAGGGAAATAACCATCTCAGCTGAGGGGCTCACAGACATAATTGCAACAATTTCCCTTCTCATAACCGGCAGTGGCGAGACCCCTCTTTCCTCTTTAACCCCAAAGGGACACGAACTGGGCTTTCCGTGACCCCATCTTCAGATCAAGCATTTGTGGAGCTGAGCAATGACAATAACCGCGCATAGAGAAATCCTGTATGATCTTCAGATTGAGCAGTTGGGTCTGGTTCGGAATGAAGAAATGTGGCTGGAGATAAGACACGTTAAGGCTGACTCGCCTCCTGTCCGCCCTTTAAAAAAAAAAAAAAAACTGTCTATATTTAAAACGATCGCAGACTGGAGTTATCAAACAGATATGGGGTCTTATAGAGCTCGTGATTGTATTGAATTGTCTTGATTCCTATCAGATACGACCGGATTTCGTGCTGGGGGCAATGTTAGAAGATATCGGCTTGGAATTTCTAGATTGTCTTTTCCTGTTTCGAATTCTTTCCCCTTTATTTTTCTGCAAGTGAAAGGAAATTACGTTCAAGGCCATATGTGTTTTTATTTTGGGGTGGACATTTTACTTTTTATTTTGAAAACACATGTTCTTAGAAATAGTACTTAGGTTCATGGATAACATTCCTTTTATTTCATGAGTGCCAACACACACACATACACGCGCGCGCGTACGCCGGCACGCACGCAAGCACGCACACACACAAAGCGTATTAGGACGTGAAAAGTAGGGAGGGGGGGTGGGGGGAGGCAGAGTGGGGATCCGCCGGCACTAAATTTTCTAGAGAGGGTTTACGTCCTAGTGTGGATTTCTGGGGTCTACTGTGTGGGGAAAAAATAGACCCACAGTATGCCCCAACAAGCAGGTAGAAGTCGACTAATTAGGGGAATCCTTCGATCTGGAAATACAGGCAAAAAAAAAAAAAAAAACCACGAGTCTGCTTACAAATAAGCCAGATCTGGGAAATAGATGTGCACGCAACGCTTAAGTTGTGCAACATAGCAAAAGCCCAGAGATGGACGAACACAGAGAACTTTCCGCCTGAGTTTACAGCCGGTGAACGCGAAGAAGAAGAAGCAGAGAAAGATTAAGAAGAAGAAGAAGAAGAAGAAGAAGAAGAAGAAGAAGAAGAAGACGAAGAAGAAGAAGAAGAAGAAGAAGAAGAAGAAGAAGAAAAAGACGAAGAGAGTAGGAGTAGTTTCTCAAAGGCTTGTGCTTTGTTTACGTGCGCAGTAATAATAACAACTGTTTTTTTTAAAAGTGGAGCTGAACGTACTAGTAGAACACAGGTTTCGGCCCCGCTGACAACCAGCCCCAGTAGAACACAGGTTTCGGCCACGCTGACAACAAGCCCCAGTAGAACACAGGTTTCGGCCACGCTGACAACCAGCCCCAAGAAGCCCTAGTAATGAACCTGGACTGGTAGTGAGTGTGCCCAATGTTCACTGCACGCTAGCGGACATTTTGAGCCTGAAAGCACGGAACTAAGATGTCGCTCGACAACAAATAATGGGAAACTGGGGAGAAAGCAAGACAGTGAGACCGCCGAGGCCACGACACGCGATTTTGGGGGATCACCATGAAAATCTGTACAAAAAAAAATGAGTAAACGAATGTGGGGCTGTGCTTAATTGAAGCTGGAGAAAATTGCCATGTTTACCGTAACTGTGGCATTGACGGGTGCCAGAATTATGATTGGCTATCTCGATTTGCTGCGGTCTATCATTTACGGAAGTGAACGTTTCCATGGTAACAAGAGATTGTGTCAAACTAGAGGCACCGACACAAAGAAAGCAAAAAAAAAAAAAAAAAAAAAAGGAGGGTGGGGGTGGGGTTAGGCATAAAAGGCATTCATCCACCTCCCCGTTGGGATCCGTGGACCCACAGCCTTCCAAGCAAGCCTGTCGCATAAGTCGACCACTGGGAACTTCCTTCGAAGTCGGAGTGCATCTTCCCGAGCGGCAAGAAACAACAAACCGCACACAAATAAGCCAGTAAAACGGATGCGCACACAAAACTTAGGCACCGACACAAAGCCAAAGTTCAAATAGACCAACGACCAGGACTTTCTACCTAAGCTTACAACCGGTAAACAATAAAGAAAAATAAGAAGATTCAGCAACCACATATATTTTTCCTTTGACAGGGGTGGCGACTCGATGGCGTCTGCCTCGCTTAAATTATTACGAATAATAATATCAATGTGCTAAATGGTAAATGAAGATAATATATGTGAAATAACACACTATATTTAAATAGAAGCTTAAAAGGAGAATTTTTATGCATTACTTGGGGGGGGGGGGGCTCTGACAAACTAGGCCAGAGGCCCCTTACCAAACAAAATTGAGCTGGGAGGTGCTTACGATGGCTAAGTCTCACTGGATGCGGCGCCACTATGTTTAACGCCAGTCGTGTATATGCCTGAAAGCGGCTTGCGACAGACCAGTCGAGCTGAGTGAGACAAGGCCCACGTGAATGTCTTCGTCGATCCGAGTGCATGAGTCACCCGTCGCTTGTTAGTAATCTAATGGTGGACTTTCTGGTTGACACAAGGCAGCGCTGAGCTGCTGCACTGACCCCTTGTGAGTACGCGTTCAAACACGGTTGTTGTCATGGGAAATGAAGGGCAGTGGCGGATGTGCTTGAGTTACTAAAGTAATGGGGTTAGCTGATAAAAGAATGAAAGAAATCTGGAAACTTGGCTTAGATGATATTTGGAGGATATTAGTTTAGGGGCACGGTTTTGGTTCTGGAGCGGTATGAGCTGATTGATACATGTGACCTTAGCGGTCTTTGTTGTTATAGCTAAGCGGTTCTTAACCTGCCGGTCGCAACCCTTTTGTGTGTGGGTCAAACGACCCTTTCACAGGGGGTCGCCTAAGCTCATCGGAAAACATATATGCATTGATGTTATGAAGAAAAGTAATGGTTTTGGGGTCGCTAAATCATGAGGGTATTAAAGGGTAGCGGCATTAGGAGGGTTAAGAGCCACTGTTCTAGATGAATTGCTAGTATCTATTCTTGCAGGTTGTAAACCATACATATTTTTTGCATTTCTGACATAGAAAATCACATTTTTGACATTTTTTTAATTCGTCATGTATGTGTCTCTAGTTAGTCAACTTTGGCGACATTTTAGCCAAGAAACTACATTGTATTATTGTTTAGTCAAAAGTTCTATAATGTGTTCATTTGAATTAACAAATGTGAAAATTACACTTTCTGGCTGTGTAATAGGAACATAATTTTAAACTTCTCTTCTAGCGAAGATGTAAAATATAAATGCCCCTATTGTTTAGAGTTACCATGTCATTTTACATTGTCTGACTAAAATTGAGCATACATCTTACCGCTGAACTATTCCACCGATTAGGGAAAATATAATGGTAACATTTAAACTAGTTAATAGAAAAAATGAACTCCCATGCTTTCAGTGAAACTGTTGCTGCTATATTATCCCTACCAGTTGAAAAAATAAATAAACTCGTACTGTTTAGGGTAAGGTAAATATTACAATTTCAAAATGTTTAGTGAAAATGTTTAACTTTACTGGTACTGCATTTAAAGCGAAGACTAGATTGCCACAGAAAACTAATTTCAACACATCCATAGCTTGTTTTCGTTTGTTTGAAATGTCAGAGAAAATCTACCAGCTGCGATTTTAAAGCACCATGTTTGTATTTTTATGCATCCATACAAATGCCCTGAGTGCTGCTGTCTGTTTTCTTCTTCTTCTTCACTTCCTCTTTTACCGCTGTGGGTGTCGAGGGAGATATAAGGTTCTGTTTCTAGCTCTTCTGGCTGCCTCGACCATAGGCACATCGTGCTGTTGTAGAGTTTCTCTGATGTTATCCTTCCATCTTGTTCTTGGTCCACCCCGTGCTCTACGTCCTTCTTCTCTTTCCATGTATGCTTTGTATGGTATGGTGTCACAAGGCATTCTCTCTAAGTGGGCAAACCATTTCACTTGCTGTCTTTGTATGTAATCCAGAATTGGTTCTGTGCCGACTTGTTCTCTTATGATCTCATTCCTGATCTTATCTCTTATGGTCACTCCTACAGCCCTTCTCAGACAACTCATTTCCGTGGTTACTAATTTTCTTTTATGGTTTGTTGTGAGTGACCATGTCTGGCACTGGTAGCACAGAGTTGGAATAAATATGCTTTGAATAAGATGCCTCTTTGTGCTGATTGGGATTGTCTTATGCTGTAAGAGGGGAGCTAGCTGTCCCAATACTTGGTTTGCTTTACTGCATCTAATGTCAATTTCTTTATCCAATTTCCCATCTTCAGTAAATGTAGTTCCCAGATATTTAAACTCAGATGCCTGTTTAATGCCTTTGTATTCTATTGCTATGTTTAGATCTGTCTTCTTTTTTCCTATTGACATTACTTCTGTCTTTTCAGTGTTGATTCTCATATTATTTGTTTTACATTCTTTATTCATGGATGTTAGATGTTGTTGCAATTTCATGGCTGTATCTGCTATCAAGGCCTGGTCATCTGCAAAGAGTAATTCGTTGATCTTACTAAGATCTTCATTCATGGGCTTGGCATTCTTGCATATACTGTCGATGTAGGTGATAAACAGCAGTGGTGATAAGACACACCCCTGTCTTACTCCAGATGTCACTGTGAAAGGATGAGATGTTCCCTGATTTATTCTAACTACACTTCTACAATCCCTGTATAAACTTTTGCACACTTCGATGAGGTGTTCGCTTACTCCATATCTTGCCATTATTTTCCATAGTAATTGTCTGTCGACTCTGTCAAATGCCTTCTCCTGGTCTACGAATGCCACAAATAAGTTCTTATTGTATTCAATGTTTTTTTCTATTAACTGTTTAAATGTGAAGATTGCATCTGTGCAGCTTCTATTTCTCCTAAATCCCATCTGTTCTTCTGCCAGCTGTGGTTCTATCACTGGTCTCAGTCTTGTTTCTATTATCTTGGCATACATTTTGCCAACATGGCTTAAAAGAAAGATGCCTCGATATTGACCGCATTCTCGTTTGCTTCCTTTGTTCTTCCACAATGGTATAACTATTGCATGTTGCCAATCAATAGGGGCCGTTTGTTGTACCCATGCTGCATTGAATATTCTGTGAAGCCATCTGATGCTGCTTTCACCTGCTGCTTGAATTATTTCTGTTGGTAATCTATCAGCTCCTGGTGCTTTATATTTGGGAGACTGTTTAATGACTTTTTCTATTTCATCAATTAATATGTGTGGTTCTAACACTGTTGCTCTGTGCTCTTCAGTTGTTCTTTCCTGATGATCTCCTAGAGGATTAAAGAGCTCATTGAAGTAATCCCTCCATCTTTCTGCTATCTCGGGTGGATCTATCAATGGCCTTCCTGTCTTATCATTAATTATTTCAGTGGGGTTGTAGCTCTCATCTCTTTTCCGCATATTTTTAACTACTTTTGAAAAATTTTCTGCTGGCTGTTTTCTCATTTTCTGCTAGTGACTCACCGAAACGTTCCCAGGATGCTTGTTTTGCTTTCTTGACACTCCTGTTGGTTTCTCTCCTTTGCAGTCTATAGTTGATATAATCTTCTTCTTTCTTTGATTTTATCCACTGTTTATATAAGTCTTTTTTCTTTTTAATTGCTTCTTTCACTTCTTCGCACCCCCAAGGTGAATATTTGTTATTTCCCCGTCTGTTTCCACTCTTCCGTTTTCCACATAATTCTTCCGCAATACTAAGCATAGTGTTTTTATATATACTCTATTCTTCCTTATAATTGCCAACTATATGTGGAAGTTATTTGAATGCTGTCTTTACTTTTTGTTGTAACTGTTCTTTTACTCCTTCTTGTTTCAGATTTGCTATCTTGATGAGATCCTTGTTTTTGTTTAATTTCTTTCTGTGTTTCTTTAATGTAATATGTTTTGCTGTTAACACAACTATTTTATGGTCGGTGTCACATAGACCATTAGGGATTGCTCTTGAATCAAGAATTCTCCTTCTTCCTTGAACTCTGGTAAGTATAAAGTCAATCTGGCTCTTGATGGAGACATCATTCCATTTGTACCAAGTGTAAAGTTGTGAATCTCTATGGTCAAAGAATGTGTTCCTAATAAAAAGATTGTGCTGGCTGCATAGATCTAATATTCTTTGACCATTTCCATTTCTATCACTGTTCTTAGCTGCATATGGACCTAAAAACTGTTCGTATTCTCTTCTGTTATTTCCTACCCTCCCGTTGAAGTCACCCATTACATATAGTATGCTGCTTCCCTCAACTTTCTTTATCTCATCAGACAGATCGTCAAAGAACTCATCTTTCTGCTCTTCTGTATAATTATCATTGCATGGTGCTCATGCTGTCTGTGTTATTATAAAATAAATGACATAAAATAATCCGCATTTAATAAATAACTTTCCTAACTGTAATGACAAAAGTCCTTTGGTGTTGACCCGAATTAAATCGCATTTCTTCTCTCCCGCCCCCTTCTGGTGGGTTTGCATTCGGGACGTCTTTTGATATGACAGATGTGGTCTGACGCATGGTAATTAGGTTAAAGAAGTCGTTCTCAAAATGTAGTGACCTGGTGCCACTGCCATGCCTTGGCTACCTCCACAGCCCCCTTGCCATGTGCCCATAGTGCCCGTCAGCTGATCGCTGCAGGAACTGCAGGATGTCCCATCAGCTCCCATACATGGAGAGGGAAAGGGGGGAAGGAGGCATTTTTATTTAAAATAAAAACCATTGTAGTCTGTAGGAGAACACATATAAGAACAGATGGAGCTATGCTTGTGAGGACGCTGGTGACTTGTTTATTTTCCATAGGTATGGAGACTTCTGTGACACCCTGTATTGTACTTTCATCCACGTATATTAGACTGAGCGTCACACGGACTTTTGGCTTTTGGGCTGAAAAGTTTTGTGGAGTGTGAACGAAGAATAATAATAACAAGAAGTAAGAAATAAGATGTAAAAAAAAAAGAAGAGGGTGATGGTAATTATAATGCAGATTATGAAAACGAGGAGGAGGGGGAGGATGAAGAAGAAAAAAAAAGGAGAAGCTTATGACTATACAGAGTTGGAGGAGGAGGAGAAGAAGAAAAAGACGAAAAGAAGAAGAAGAAGATAAAGAAGAAGAAGAAGAAGAAGAAGAAGAAGAAGAAGAAGAAGAAGAAGAAGAAGAAGAAGAAGAAGAAGAAGAAGAAGAAGAAGAAGAAGAAGAAGAAGAAGAAGAAGAAGAAGAAGAAGAAGAAGAAGAAGAAGAAGAAGAAGAAGAAGAAAAAGAAGAAGATGAAGAAGAAGAAGAAGAAGAAGAAGAAGAAGAAAAAGAAAAAGAAAAAGAAGAAGAAGAAGAAGAAGAAGAAGAAGAAGAAGAAGAAGAAGAAGAAGAAGAAGAAGAAGAAGAAGAAGAAGAAGATGCAGAAATAAGTGATGATGATGACGATGAAGAGGAAGAAGTAAAATATTTTGATGATGATGATGATTAGGCGGAAGGAGGAGGTGCGAAGGAGGAAGAGAAGAAGGAGGTGGAGGAGGAAAAAAATATTATGAATGAGAAATAGATAATAGTTTTTATGGGGATGATAATGTCTGCAGGCATATTAGAAAACATAATATTAAACGTATATGTTTGGCTAGCAATGTACAGCTTGCAATCAGAAATAGATTCTATTGATTGTTCATATTCGCTGTCGCTGGAACTGTGCACCTTTCTAAGGAGCTCAGTTGGAGTTTTCGCATCAAATTTGCTGTGTCACTCTTTGAGATTTGGCACTTACAGTATTTTGTCTGGGAATATGGCTTTTACTGTGTCACTGGTGGAGACATGGCACTTACAATATTTTTGTCTGGGAATATGGCTTTTAGTGTGTCACTGGTGGAGACATGGCCTTTACTGTATTTTGTCTGGGAATTTGGCTTTTAATGTGTCACTGGTGGAGACATGGCCTTTACTGTATTTTGTCTGGGAATATGGCTTTTAGTGTGTCACTGGTGGAGACATGGCACTTACAATATTATTGTCTGGGAATATGGCTTTTAGTGTGTCACTGGTGGAGACATGGCACTTACAATATTATTGTCTGGGAATATGGCTTTTAATGTGTCACTGGTGGAGATATGGCACTTACAATATTTTTGTCTGGGAATTTGGCTTTTAATGTGTCACTGGTGGAGATATGGCACTTACAATATTATTGTCTGGGAATATGGCTTTTAGTGTGTCACTGGTGGAGACATGGCACTTACAATATTATTGTCTAGGAATATGGCTTTTAATGTGTCACTGGTGGAGATATGGCACTTACAATATTTTTGTCTGGGAATTTGGCTTTTAATGTGTCACTGGTGGAGATATGGCACTTACAATATTTTTGTCTGGGAATTTGGCTTTTAATGTGTCACTGGTGGAGACATGGCACTAAAAATATTTTGTCTAGAAATATATCATTCACTTTGTCTTATCCGGAAATTTGTAACCTGCCTAAATATAGGGCGTATATTTAGTGACTTGTCATCAAAATGGTATTTACTGTGAAATGTTAAGGACTTTATTTATTTGATTATAATATTTTTTTAATGTATGTTTGATCATATATTATGCGTGAAATATGACAGTTGACCCCCCCCCCCCCCCCCCCCCCCGCTCCCCGAAATATTCGATTTATTGTGGCTTGCCTGGAAAAATGGCATTTGCCGTGGCTTTTCCAGAAATAGGACATTTAATGTGGCTTGCCTGGAAATTTGGAAATAATTAAGCTTGCCTGGAAATATGGAAATAATTAAGCTTTCCTGGAAATATGGAAATAATTAAGCTTGCCTGGAAATATGGAAATCATTAGGCTTGATTGGAATTATGGAAATAATTAGGCTTGCCTGGAAATATGGAAATAATTAGGTGTGCCTAGAAATATGGAGATAATTAGGCTTGCCTGGAAATATGGAAATAATCAGGCTTGCCTGGAAATATGACATTTACTGTGGCTTGCCTGCAAATATGGCATTTACTGTGGCTTGCCTGCAAATATGGCATTTACTGTGGCTTGCCTGAAAAAAAAAATTGCATTTACTGTAGCTTGCCTGAAAAAAAAATTGCATTTACTGTGGCTTGCCTGGAAATATGGAAATAATTAGGCTTGTCCCTTCACTTGGTATCAATGCGGGACTGCATGGGACAGGTTGGGAACCCCTGGTATTGGAGACTGATGACTATGCTGGTGGTAGGGTCACACTGATATGAAATTGTGCATGTGTTGTGGTCACAGCGGATGAGCGTTGGACGGGTACATTGCTTTAGTGGTCACACTGAGGAAATATACGTTCATTTTAGTTATGGAGAGAGAGAGAGAGAGAGACAGAGAGAGAGAGAGAGAGAGACAAAGAGAGAGAGAGAGACAAAGAGAGAGAGAGAGAGAGAGAGAGAGAGAGAGAGAGAGAGAGAGTATGTTGTCTTTTTAACCAGATCCTTGGCGAGTTTTAGTGTTAATAGAGATCTTTTTAAACACTTTGCTGTTCGATCTTGAGTTTTTGATGATTTTGCTATGAATTGTCGGCCTTGGTCGTTGCTCGCTCTTCGTTTTTTCGCTTAACTGAGGACAAGTGGATCGAGGCTACGCAGATACATATAGTACACGTACGACCTCTTTTACAACTGACGGTAAACTTTTTATCTCCTACACAACTGACAATACGTATATAATCTCTTATCAAACTCACAGTACACATATAATCTTGTATACAACTAAAAGTGAACATTTAGCTTATACAACAGACTGTAAACATATAATTATTTACACAGCTGGCAGTAAACATATAATCTCTTATACAGCTGGCAGTAAATATATAGTCTCTGAAACATCTGATAGTTGGCGACTGTGGCTAAGCATTTTGAATGAGCTCTGTAATTACAAGGTGCCGAGTTCCATCTCAGCAGCGGGGGATTTGGAAACAAACCGGTTTGTGTGGGTTTTGACAGTGGTATCAAGAACTGACCAATCCATAAGTAATGGCAAACTTAATTGTGTATCCTTTACATGACGTTGCAGAACCAATGGCAACTACTAAACGTAGAATTGTCTACTCAAATCACAAAGCCAAAAAAAGTGCTAGGGCTGATTCTGAAACGTTCTGCAAAGGATAAGCAACTAACTTAACAACTGACAGTATGCGTATAATAGGCACCGGATGGGCTATGTTGCAAACATTACACCGTCCGCCTTTACTTTCCTGTACATATTATGGCACTCGATATCAGCTGGGTTCTTCGCAACCAGAGGTCACTCAAAATAATCTGCCCATTGTGGATTCGAACTTAAGACCTTTGAGGCAGCAACAAATGGTCTAGTCACCAGGATACAGAGCAGAATATTACACGGGCCTGCGTGCCCAATTCTTAACCCTTTAAAAATGCAGTTTTTTTTTTTCGTTCGTTCGTTCGTTCGATACCAGACTTTAAGCCCATGAGCAGGACAAACATGAAAACTATATGTGAGCCTGTTTGTTTCTGCTGCTTCTTCTTATTTCTTAGCCCCTTCTGTTTATGCCGTGAAACGTCGGAGAGAAGAGTTAGATGTAGTTTCCTGTTGCATTTTGCTCGTTACCTAGCTTGTGGTAATGTCATACTGAGTTTTCGTAGTGTTTTCTTACTTCCGCCACACATCTCGTTCTTGGTCGGCTTCTTGACCTGTACCCTGCTGTTCTCATGTAGTAAGTTCTTGCTGCTGGCCGAAATTTGTCCCTTTTGACCAAGTGACCAAACTATTTGATTCTTTTAAAATCTATGAAATCATTTACCGGTAGAGTGAATACCATTATTCTTAGTTCTTCGTTGGCGACTGTCTTCTTGGTTATCCAGTCACATTTCTCATACATCTCATCTCACATTCCGTAATTATTAAATACAATAAAATACATGAATAAAAAATAAAAATAAAAATAAGCAAAAAAATATATATAAAATATCAAATATACGAAGATATGTCTGTCTCTCAGTCTGCATACCTACCATCCCACCTACGCGTCTGTCTGTCCGTCCTTCAGTCGGCCAGTCAGAGATTCTGCCTGTCTATCCGCCTTTACAAAGCTTCAGTGTTGCACTTTATATGTGCATTTATTTATTTATCTTTGTGTGCACTTTCATGTCCCAGCCTCAATCTTCCACACTTTCGTCATCCTCCAAATGTCATGTCCGCCAATCTTCGGTCCCCTTCGGCTCCATCCGGTGAATATTGAATGAGCGTCTGGATTTGACACCTCATCAATTAAATTTAGACGAACAGAGATGTCGCTAGCAACAAAAGGAGGTCAAAGTGTAGAGGAAAGAAAGTTTTCAGGACTCTGCAACATGTAGTGGGAATTTGAGATGTGGCGGAGCCTGGACAGGAAAGGGTTGGAATTGAAGACAGCGGTAGGAACCAGGGGGAGACAATTTAGTTTTGAGGCGGGTCTTTCTTTGTTTTAAAGTGGCGACCGAGGCAGTGAAGATGGTTTGACGAGTGGATGAGAGTAAGATGAAGAGGTGCGGAGAACAAAGATTGAAGAAATGTGTGTAGAGTGTGGTGAATTATCTAAAAGTAAAGCGAAGACAATCGTGTGAAAAGAGAAAATTTCATTATAGAGTTGTCTTCGCCTGAGTGCCAAATGAAATGCGATAAGAATTTGTGAAGCTTTCAGATGTGTGTACGTTAGTGTAAGTATATCCACCGCTTTATTGTTTCCTGACGGTAAGCAACGGTTGAAAGAACCGGCACTTCTTCAATACATCATTTTCTCAGCACTACAGTCGCACTGCGGAGAGATACTGGGGCATATGCGCTCCAAAGCGATGCTAGTTAATCCTATCGTTTGAACTAAAAATGAAAAAAAAAATATTAATACTAACCAAGCTGAAGAATCCAAGCTTCTTCTTCTTCTTCTTCTTCTTTTTCTTCTTCTTCTTCTTCTTCTTCTTCTTCTTCTTCTTCTTCTTCCTCCTACTTTTCTTCTTCCTCTGCATTCGCACTTAAAAGGCGGTTAGCATGTTGCATTTTGTTATACATCTAGGCTGTGATATATGTACCTTTTCGAACTAACACACTTGATGTTACAGAATTCCTAATTATTCGCTTTTTACGACCTGCTTGTTGGGAGGTAGCGAGTCTGTTGTGCACACCCTTCAAATAATAGGGCCCTGGAACCCACACGAATAAACATGGACACCAAAGAAGACAGAAATGTCTAATCTGGTTTACAATGCAGAGGCAATATAAAGACAGGTGGTATTCCTAAACTAGGTTAGTATTCTGAGAATCCCAGCAAATGGTGGCAAAGAGATGTAACGTGCCAAAAAACTCTTCGACGTAAATGAAGTGCCAGCATCGTCAGTCTTGGAAGCCATTCGCTTAATGAAGTTGTTTGTTTGGAACTGAACGGTTGGCTGTCGTGCGCAAACATTCCTATTTTTCTTTTGTGTTATTTCTAATCTGTTTAGGAATTCTTCTCTAGGTTTGCAGCAGGCATTAGTGATGTTCTTCTTTATCTTATAATACATGCCGAGTAGGGTTTGTAATCATGTAGGTCCACAGCCTTCTGTCTGGTGAACTGTCAGTCATGGCTAATATCACGGCCTTCTCTATTTATAGGCCAACTGGGTCAACGGGGATTCCCGATCCTGTGCAAGAATGGAGTCCCTCTGTATTAACAGTTTTTATCGAGGAGATGCATACACAACTTAAACTACAGTTTTAATAATTTTCGACATATCTTATAGAACTATACGTCATTTTTAAGGTAAATATGTGTGCTATTTAAATATAACAATAAAGGCTCTTTCAGACAAACAAAAATGCTTTTGCTACAGGCATAAACATAAATATCAGTAACGTGTACAAATAAACGAAAGCTATTCGAGTAAAGGTAAAGAAATATCAGTGCTAACTCGTTGATTCTGAGAGGGTATTGTTGCATCAGAGGAGCCGGGCGGGGGAGGGGAGGGGGTGTTGACATTTGTACTTTATCATATTTAGCACATAAAAATACTGCTGTGACACATACACAAGACTAAAGTCCAGAATTCGATGAACAACCAGAAGTTTACAGCCAATGTTTGCGAAGCAGAAAATTCACAAAAATGAACACAGACCGTACAATTGCAAATATGCATAAGAAGTAGATGAACAACCAGAAGTTTCTGCCAAAGTTTACAGCCAGTGTTCGCGAAGCAGAAAATTCACAAAAATGAACACAGACCGTACAACTGCAAATGTGCATAAGAAGTAGATGAACAACCAGAAATTTCTGCCAGTGTTCGGGAAGCAGAAAATTCACAAAAATGAACACAGACCGTACAACTGCAAGTGTGCATAAGAAGTAGATAAACAACCAGAAGTTTCTGCCAGTGTTCGCGAAGCAGAAAATTCACAAAAATGAACACAGACCGTACAACTGCAAGTGTGCATAAGAAGTAGATGAACAACCAGAAGTTTCTGCCAGAATTTACAGCCAGTGTTCGCGAAGCAGAAAATTCACAAAAATAATAATATTATTAGTGTACTTCTACAACATTTAATTATACTTAGTCAACAATTAGTAAAGAGGCAATGAGTGACTTGCTGTGACAGGTTAGTCAGTAAATAAAATATTGTTTTTATGCACTTTCTCAGAGCTCCAAAATATCTTGACACAATTTTTCCGCAGTGTGGTTGCACCATTTGTGCACAGTCAATATGAAAGCAATAGTTTTCTTCCAACACAAAATAGTTTGCACCTGACAACTGTCGATATTCTCCAGATATGGCTTCTAAATTACCTGTTTGTGTTTTCCCCAACAATAAAATTTCTACATTGAAAGTAGAAAAAGAATAAACAGCCAGTTCCCAAAAATCCAAACTACTGACTAGAAACAGTGACACACACATCACAACACGACTGTGTGCCGTCAATTTAAATTCAAATTGCTGTTATCTAATAGAACAGCAA
>CAJHNH020008510.1:25000-35000 GCA_905116865.2 Candidula unifasciata | reverse complement strand
CAGACAGACAGACAGACAGACAGACAGATAGATAGATAGATAGATAGATAGATAGATAGATAGATAGATAGATAGATAGATAGATAGATAGATAGATAGATAGATAGATAGATAGATAGATAGATAGATAGATAGATAGATAGATAGATAAACAACCACCTGACGGACAGCTATTCAGTAAATTGCCACGTGTGTTTGCTGCGGAAACATCCAGTCTTCCTCCAAATCCTCCTGTTGCCTCATATTTCCAAACAACCCAGTCTTAACATGTGACACGGAACCGGCTTTCCCGTTTAAGAACTCTGAACAAAAGAGCAACGGATATTACGTGGATCTGGCGTCTTGCATTACACAAGACTCGGCTGTATGCTCGGAAAAAGATCGATCTTCTAATTGCTCACCTGTCGTACAGAGCAATGCTGCCAGCGGAAGAAGCAAAAATTACTCTGTCGGAACGCATTCAATGATACCATTTAATAGGTTCCTGTCGATAGAGTGGTTTTATAGAACATTGTTTCATTTATGCTTGAGCATTTTATTTTGAGAATTTTAAATTTTTTTGTCTTTTTAAAATCTTGTATGGAAAGTATTTTATGTAATTTAAAGCAGCGACTGTCGCAATATGTTAACAGATTTAATATACAAGTCAGTAATCAAGTATTAGACTTGTGTTGATTTCCACAATGATATGAGCGTCGAACTGTTCAGTAGACAATGACAAACTACTGAACATACAACGGAATAATGAAACTGCAAACAGCCAACAACAGTTCTTTTTTCGAAAGAGAAACTGTTTTTGTTTATCAGTCCGTAGTAAACTTGAGACAGGATGATGTGAAACTGCTATGCAGAGCCAGTGTCAACATAGGATTGTGAATCCTAGATGATTAACTGGCAAACTGTTGAGAATTTAGTGATAGAACTTCACAGAAGAATGCAGAATGTTCCTTGGACAGTCATGGGGAGTAGCACCCGTGTTTTGAGAAAGGTCGGAAGGCAAATCATCCCAAACACAAGAAGAAGACTGTTAATATTGTTTGGTCATGTTCCGACAAGAGAGAAACTTTGAGATGTTGTGAACACTAGAATGATATGTGGAGAAAGAGATGTAGGAAGACAAAGAGAAACGATTTTTGATAGCTTTCTGTCATGGCATGTAAAGATTTCAGCACATGATCTGGCACATGCCGCTAGAGATCGTAGATTGTGAAGAGGCATCATCGCCCATGTCAGTCAGCAAAGTACTTGATGACAATCATGATGATCATGCTATTAAACTATTTAAAGGCAAGCAGATAAGTGCACTGACAACTATTCTATGAAATTGAAAAGAGTAGCCTAACCGGGCTATCTAGGAAGAAATAAAAAAGGGGGTGGGGGGGGGGGGTTAAAATCTACCCGAAATATTTCAGGATCCCCCCCGGTTCTACGGAGTTCGTGCGCTGCGCTGAGATTCTTCGGACTTGAGTAAAAAGTATTACGGAGGACCTATGGGTGCCATAACCTAAGTGTCGCAGTCTGCACCGCGAATTTATCCTGCCAAGAGCATCGCATACAGCCCTCCTCCCCAACCCCGCCCTCCCAAATAGATGATACAAAAACAACCCAAATGAAGCTCCGAAACAACGCAGTCGCCAGCCGAATGACGGACTTCGAAACCGAACCCACAACCTTCTCAACGTGAAGCAACAGGCTAAACCACTTCCAGCAAACGAATTGCATTTTCAAATGGTCATACATTAGGCATATAGGCCTGTCATACATAAGTTCCTTCCAAACACTTATCTTTCACACTGCACTCCGGCCACTTGATCACACAAAGACCATTAAACACGCCTAGATCGCGACCGCATGCATCACACTTATAAAAGGATTCTTCAACAAACAATCCCGTTCAACACAACAGATGCCAACATGCAAGTGTTAAGACATCATGACAATATACTGAAAGCCTAGGCGGTTCCCAGCAAACATACAACATCCGGGAGCTTAACGGGATTCCACAAGCAAACGATGCTCCTTCCGGTGGGAAATGGCTCAATACAAAATATAACTAGTCAGTTGTGGCTAAAGGAACGGCACACATACAAATAAGGAGCGTTTCACAGAGTATTTATGTTTGAACAAAACAACTTACTATAAATCAAAGGCCCAGAACACTCGGGGTTGAGCATCTTGAGGCCTCTCTCACCAATAGAAAAGAAAAAATTTACGTATACTCCAGCTGCAACACAAGGAGTTGCTATATTCTTCTTCTTCTTTTAGTTCCCCAGCTATAAACTCTGGTGGAAAGTTCCGGTTGTTCGTCCACTTCTGGACTGCAGTCCTGTTCCAGAACCTGAGTATTGTGTGTGCATCCGTTTGACAGATTTGACTCATTTGTATGCAGACTATTGGTTTCCTGTCTCTCAGGCAGATGCACTCCGAATTCGAAGAAAGCTCCCAATTAGTCGACTCTTACAACATGATTTTGTGCAAGCAGTGGGTTTATTCTTGTTTTCCCTAAAAAAAGGCCCTCGGAACCCACACGGGGAAGTGCTATATTGAAATAAAATGACATTTTTCAATGGAGCAAACAGTTAAACTTTCAGACATCTTTTTATAGATTTTTAAATTATTGATTGTTGTATGTGCAACATTCTTTTACTCGGTGTCTAGATGGCTGTGTTATTATAAAAAATTATTAGAAAGATGAATAATGTTGAATAGTTCAAAGGTGACAGCGACTGAGGAATATTGCTGGCCATATAGGTTCGTACAAGGGACAAACATAGATACAGGATAAATATAGGGCCGCCGACACGTAGAAAACTTTGGGGAGTGGGGCATCAGCATTCCTATAATTGTCTATTTTTGCGGTGATCGAGGGCGTATGCTTGGTTTGGGTGCTCAATAAAATCTGTTTTTATTAAAATAGTAAAAGAATTTTGTATTTTAAAAGAGAACGTGTATAGATGATTGGATGGACAACATAGTTCCCCCTTACATATTGCCTATGGATGGGGGGGGGGGGGAGGGGGGGGGAAGGGGGGGGGGGGGCTCAGCTCCAGGCTCCGACGCCTATGGATGGATACATTGTTTATTACATTGTTCACTTCCTTTTTTATTGTTCATTTAAAGATCATCGTCACTGCACATCAGACATGACCACAAGTGCTCCGATCTCCCGCTGAGTATGTCTCCAAGCGTTTTAGGCTAACGACTCCCATTCTGTCCTGGTTGTTGTAATGACGGGTGGATTTCGCATGGTTTTCCCGTCTCGCTGCTCCAGTTCGTACACCCAGGGTGTGCAGTCTATTCAGGGAAAAATCACTTTCCACGAAAATGAAAGATTCACAGAGTTTAGGACCTCGTATGGCATTGAAAATGGCTCTACTGTCTATAGGTGGCCCATTTCTGAGAATCGCTCTGCCAACCAGAGCGTCTGCTCGCTCATTGCCTTTCAAACCAGCATATTCTGGGATACAAATATATATATGCGTCGGTACTGCGTGCTGCTTCGCACCGCTAAAAAAACCCTGATTTTGCAACATCTTCCAGGAACCAGACCCTTCAATCCTGGTTTAATCCGGAATTAACTGGTGCCTGTGTAGAACCGCGAGACTTGAAAATGATCAGTAATGTGAAGCTTCTGGTGGGAGAGAACAAAACCAATACTATTGAATCAAGAGGTGAAGAAGAGACGCTGGCGGTGGATAGGACACATGGTTAGAAAATATGAGAACAATATAAGGACAAGGACTTTACATTAGAAGAAGCAGGTGCATAGACATAAAGGCAAGCTAAATAACACGTTGAAGCGAAAACAGGAAAGTGAAATTTAAAAAAAAATGGTGAAGGCATGCGAGCGATAGTAAAGGATATGACGACTTGGCAACGCCTAATTGAGGGCTTATGTTCAGAGGATAAAGGGGAGGAGAAGGAAAACAAGAAGAAGAAGAGGAAGAAGAAGAAGAAGAAAAGCAAGTACAAAAAAAAGTAAAGATCAATTTTAACGTCTTTAGGCGCATCGGGCATATAGCAGGAAATACATCCTAGTACCTGCGACGCCCCATACCATGATAAAAATCCACGCAGCTAGCAGTGGGTCTCAATCGCGGTACGTTGGAATTACGAGTCGAACTCGCAACGTTAGCTACGGACGCCGCAAAAAGAAAAAGAAGCAGAAGAAAAAGAAGAAGAAGCAGAAGCAGTAGAATAGGATTCTATGAGCTAGTTACTGGGATGTATGTATGTCTGCTCTATCACAGCGACAGACGGACAGAGAGGCAAATTGATAGACATTCTCTAGAACAGAATCAGGTTGCAGTAGTCACGTGAACAAGATCAAACGCGTTCAAGAATCAAAGAAGTGCTGATGCGGGTGCTGACTTCAACACGTCAGCACACGTCGGCGGCTATTGCTGATCACGTGGTGGATGCCATTTTGAAATGTCGGGGCATTAAAGGTGAGCTCATTATCTTCTATAACGGTGCAAATTCTACATGAGTAATGGTGTCAAAGGTCACAGGGTCAAGCCAAGACAACAGCCCTCCGCACACGTGGACTCTCTAGTAACCTCCAAGATCCCTGCCTCGTGCTTTCTGTTTTCTTCTGCTCTTTAACCCCTTCTGGAGCACAGGCCATCAACTAACCCTCGCTAAGTCCTTCTATCCTATGCTATTTCTTGCAACTCACCCCGAGTCATCCCCATCTTTTTAACTTCGTTCTACCTCACGTCTTCGTCTGTATTTCTATTTTTAGAAAAAAAAAGTGCGGGGGAGAGGTGGGGCGGGGGGGGGGGGGGTGTCCGCCTTTATTTCTACGCCCCTTTTGGTCCCAGTGTAAAGACTTTCTGTTTATATTGCTCTCAGGTTTTCTCAAAGTGGGAAACACACACACATACACACACACACACACACACAAAGCAATTATATAAATTTGCGCGTTTGTGGATAAAGTGCTGCGCGAGGGCTTTATAATTCAGAGGGATTGGGCTCGATCTCAGCTGCGGGGATCAGGCAGCAGACCGTCTTGCGTTGGTTTCGACACAGTTGTATTGAGAGCGACAAGTGCTCAATGGCAGACTACTGAAGATAATATTGCCTAGTGAAATCACAAACAGCTTAAACATGTACAAACAGCTAAATCATGTACACACAGCTAAAACATGTGCAAACAGCTAAAACATGTACAAATAGCTAAAACATGAACACACAGCTTAAACATGTACACAAGCTAAAGCATGTAAAAACAGCTAAACATGTACAAACAGCTCAAACACGTACACACAGATAAAACATGTACAAACAGCTAAAACGTGTACAAACAGCTAAAACATGCTGGGGTTGGTTCTGTGACGTTCTATAAAGGCTGCGCAGTCAACTTTCGAAATGTAAAGTAAAAAGTAAAGGGCTAGACATAGTAGGTATATAGGGCTAGAGCTAAATTTTATAGACCAGTCGGCACTCGAAAGGTTATTTAGTCAACGTCACACCGATCGCCTTTACCTCACATGACTGTTCCTGGGACGTATTTAAGCTTGAGGCGATCTAAGAGCCATGGTCATGTTTCGAGAAATAAAAATGTCAGACTACATAAGGACCTGAAACCCTGAAGCTCTGATCAGCAGGCCTCGACGTCTAGCAGCCCCACCAGGTCGGCTCTCGTAATTTTATTCACGCGCGCACAATTAGCCAAAAAGTGATAACAGAGTAATTGCCCAGCAATGAAATTTATCTACATGTACGATATTTGTAGTCTTTGAATACATTACGGTAAAACAGTGCTGCACAGGGTTTTTAAAATGATAACCTGTATAGATATTTTGATACTACATTTATTCAGACACGAAGAGATGCACACAAGTTACATGTGAGTTATGAAGTTACTACAGGTGCTCAACGTAATTCCCATCAGCCTCCAGACACTAATTAGTGCGGTAAACTGCTGCTCGGGTACGTTATCCAAAGTGTCCAGTGTCAAAGTGGCGCCAGTGTTAAAGTATCCAGTGTGATTGCTGCACATAACAACCCTAATTGGATCTAAATACGGCGGAATATGTGACGTAATGATGACGTTATAAACAAGTAAACACGTAGCCTCTAAGAAAATGTTCAAATATTTTACTGGTGGACAAAGACTATGTATACATTTATTTGGGCAACGTCTGTGTGTGTTTGTGTGGCTATATATATATAACACATACACACACACATATAAACAAATCCTAGATACCTCCTACAACCTAGTTATGTTAGGGCACTCTAACATTGACGAAGTAACATGGAAGGGGATGGCCGTAGTTCTGTGCGGGTAAGCATATCAACAAACACACATTTGTAAATAGCTTTTTTTTTTCTCTCTCCGTGGTTGCAGTCTGTATGATTACTATCGCAAGGAAGAGAAACAAACAGGCACAAACCCCAAGAACCCCGTTCAACCTTATATCCATACAACATAGTTACACTGGGGCTCCACAAAACGTTTACCAAGAACCTGTAGTGAGGCCTGGATAGGTCCGGTTTTTATAGGAAAAAAGATGAGTCAGGTTGAACCCTACCAGGATCGCATGCTGGGCGATTAACATCAGGTGACTCAAAGAGTCACTTTTCGTATGGGAATCTCCCAGGTACAATTCGCGGAAGCCCTGTTCAACTGTACGTTTATGTTGGGGTCACTGACAATTCCATAGTAATCTTCAGATTAGACAGTGTAGGTTTAGGATGACCTGAATATCCTGAGATGAAAACGGACCCTTCCAATAATATGTTGGGCTGAAAACTGAGCAGCACAAGTTAGTCAGTTTAATCTCGCTCCTCATTTTTTTTAGGTCACCAGGCTGAAAAGGTTAATTACTCGCTCTCCAATTGTATTAGGAACCAAACCATTGTCGCACAGAGATAAACTAAACAATATGCTCTTTAACTGCAGTGGGGGGGGGGGGGGAAATGCTATAAGGAAACTTCCTATCAACATATCTCAGGCATTAAAAGTATATTTTCTAGTGTAGGTTCTTTTCTCGAGCTAACAGTAGGATTCTTATTTATAAAACTGTTGGCGTTTTTTCGGAGTACTGTCCGTCACACTAAAAAAAAAAAAGGCGGAACTATTCTGGTAAGAACGCGACCTGTGGTCATCCTAGGCAAGGTGTTTTAGAATTATGTATTACCAATAAACGCACATATCTATCAGCAAGGAAAAACATATACAGGCCAAATACAAATAGGACGTATATAGCAAAAAACACAAATAAATATGTAAAACTAAGACAAAAATACTTTACTTCTTAGTTCTTGGAATATTTGTCCCTGGTAAATGTTCCTCAGACGTAAAGTAAATCAAGTTTCCATCGTTAAAATATTCCCATTTGTCTCTGATCTTTGCCTCATAGCCTGAAGTGTGGCAAGGGAAGTCAGCACTCTGGAAATTGTTTATCGCCCTTTAGCAAATGTTGTGGAAAATTAGCGAATTCTGGAAAGTAGTTGAACAAGTTGTTGTTTTCTCGGTTTTTTTTTTCACTGGCACTTCTATTCAGAGAATGTATAAGTATAAGTCGTTCGACATGTTACGCGATGTTTCACGTCATCGGCGATTAGGTCGCCCATCGGTTCGCCGGTAGATGACTTCGTCGCTGATCAGGACAGTATGTGAGTCTGTCTCCTTTGATCGCATAAGCACTGCAGGAGTCCTTTTTCAGGGCTCTTGGTAGGGAGCAGTGCTATCAATTTTATCTGTCGCAAATAACCCAGTCACAATTATAACCTAAAGCTCCCCCTCCGGGGATGAAGGTTGAAGATGACAATATTTTTTTCCAGCAAAATACCTGCCTACCGACCTAGGCGATGTTACTAGGCTAGCGATCCTCAGTTGTCTGTCACTGCATCATTGGTATGTTTCTTATTGATTCATTTATTGTCTGGTGTGCCATTATATGTTTCTATGGACCTGCAGTATATCTCTCTATCCTGTTCTATCCGGTGCAGTCTATCTCTCCATCCTTTTCTATCTGGTGCAGTCTATCTCTCTATCCTGTTCTATCCGGTGCAGTCTATCTCTCTATCCTGTTCTATCCGGTGCAGTCTATCTCTCTATCCTGTTCTATCTGGTGCAGTCTATCTCTCCATCCTGTTCTATCCGGTGCAGTCTATCTGTCCATCCTGTTCTATCCGGTGCAGTCTATCTCTCTATCCTGGTCTATCCGGTGCAGTCTATCTCTCCATCCTGTTCTATCCGGTGCAGTCTATCTGTCCATCCTGTTCTATCCGGTGCAGTCTATCTCTCCATCCTGTTCTATCCGGTGCAGTATATCTCTCCACCCTGTTCTATCTGGTGCAGTCTATCTCTCCATCCTGTTCTATCTGGTGCAGTCTATCTCTCCATCCTGTTCTATCCTGTGCAGTCTATTTCTCCATCCTGTTCTATCTGGTGCAGTCTATCTGTCTATCCTGTTCTATCTTGTGCAGTCTATGTCTCCATCCTGTTCTATCCGGTGCAGTCTATCTCTCCATCCTGTTCTATCCGGTGCAGTCTATCTTTCCATCCTGTTCAATCCGGTGCAGTCTATCTCTCCACCCTGTTCTATCCTGTGCAGTCTATCTCTCCATCCTGTTCTATCCTGTGCAGTCTATCTCTCCATACTGTTCTATACCGTGCAGTCTATCTATCCATCCTGTTCTATCCTGTGCAGTCTATCTCTCCATCCTGTTCTATCCTGTGCAGTCTATCTCTCCATCCTGTTCTATCCGGTGCAGTCTATTTCTCCATCCTGTTATATCCTGTGCAGTCTATCTCTCCATCCTGTTCTATCCTGTGCAGTCTATCTCTCCACCCTGTTCTATCTGGTGCAGTCACTTCAATAAAACGTACTGTACTCTGAACAAAGTTACTATATGATAATTTTATATGGCAAGACAGTTTAGACAGACAATTTAGTTTAGTACCCAGTACATTTTTCTAAATCTTACAAACTATCATTTTTGGGATATATATATATATATATATAAATATATATATATATATTCTTCTTGTTTGAATTATACTATCGTCTTATACTCGACTATTTTGTTTATTTAGTAATCCTAAAAGAAACAAGACTACGAAACGATTTGACACAAAGAATAAAAGTGGAGTTAAATGGCAAAAGAAACGAAAGATCGAGGCAGAGGAGGCCAACAAAGCAGACACATTCTCATGCTTTTCTGTGAAATGCCTGGCTCAAGTAGTTCGACAGAATCCATGGAGACTCCTACATCCGTTGCAAGGCAATTAACAAGCTTCCTGATTATGTACTAAGTCATAGTTCGGTCCTGTTCACGTTTCCCGGCCCATCTACACTCTTCTATGTCGGAGGGGTGTCACGTTGTCTTGCCTCCAATTACATCAGCGTTGATGTCGCGTGTTCATCACTACACAACGACACAGCTTTCGACGACCCCAGAAGATCTAAAACTGGCCCTAACCCAAACCCCCTACCCACAGCCTAAGCTTAGGTCACAAAAAAGACTTTTCGAAGAAAGCAGTACAACGTGACACTCCTGTGACCTAGATCAGACTGTGAAAGTCTGTAAATGGGCCTGGAAAATTGAACAGGTCCAGTAGTTTCAATACTGGGAAGTGGTTGATGCAAATTATTATAATTGTCTAACCCTTCCAATCCCTGCTCCCCTCCCCCTACCCCATTGTTTTGCCCTAACCTCGCCAAGGGCGCCTCATACCATAGGTTTGCCCCTGGAGCTAGCCTGGTCTTCAGTACAGACTGCTCAAAGCGATCTGATGTGACGAATCGGTAATCACGGCAGTTTTTTTTTACCTAAACCTTTATCCGAATATGAGGAGTTTCAAATAAAAAGAACAATTTCTCGGGTCCCCGAAGAGTTCTCCTTATCAGGTCTGCACTGTACCCAGCTGGCAGCATCAATCAAGCCAATTCGCAACGGGCAGGAATACAAAGACAGCATTTTCCACAAAGCTCATTGTCACATAAGAGAAAACATATAGACAGCTGTGTCACAATAAGTC
>CAJHNH020008510.1:10000-20000 GCA_905116865.2 Candidula unifasciata | reverse complement strand
TGAAGCTCAATGGTAACCGTAAGGTGACAGGTACACTACGTGGATTCGATGCATTCATGAACCTTGTTGTTGATGACTCAGTTAAAGAGACCAAGACTGGAGAAAAGAGGAATATAGGCATGGCGGTTATCCGTAGTAACAGTGTAATTCTTCTGGAGTCGCAGGAACGAATTTGAATGAAATCATCACTTGTCAGCTCATTTCATGTTTTTTTTAAATTTTCTTGTGAATAAATGTACTTGATTCTTTAAAAAAAAAAAACGTACCATTAATGTGTAACCTTCCAAGCGAATCTGGGTTGACGTCAACACCTTTCTACTAAATACATTTGCATTAATTCGGTTCTTAATGACGACAGATTGTAATAAGGCAAAGGAAAAAAGTATCGCGGGAATAATAAACAAATATAATATAAAGTGACTTCAGAAAGGAATTATAAACAAAATATCCGAAAATAAAAATAATAACAATAATACACACACCACCTATCTGGTCCATATAACTAACTACACAATACTGACTAAGACATGAGCTGGGGGAAAAAAAGATGAAAAGAACTATGTGGATTTTGCACTGCCGTCAATGCACAGAGTGGGCTGGTTTGATTAAATAAACACATTTACACAGGCACTGAAGGAGGGACGGGGGACATATATGTAATTAATAAAAAAAAAAAATAGTTTTAATAAACGTTGTCTTTTTAACTGGTGTGGGATTTGGGTTCAGGATTGAAAGTAATGTCAGTCAAATCCAGGGGACAGGGGAAAAACATTGTGCAACATTGTTGTTCAAGAAATCAGGTAAACAGGGTGAAGGAACAGATTTAAGAAAGAAAGACGGCAGAAAGGTAGGAAACTAAGAAATTCTGGAAAATAAAAAAGAAAGCCGCAGTTAAAGAATTAGAGAAATAAAGAAAGAGAGAAAGAAAAAGAGATTAGTAAAGAAAGAAAGAGAGTGAGATGGACATGGGACAATAAGACAAACAGACAGAAAGGAAGTAAATAAGGGTCGAAGTAGGTGAGGAAGTAAATCATTCAGTTAAACAAACAGACAAACATATAGACATAAATAAAGTTAAAAGGAACTGAAACCTGAACAAATAAATAAATGAAAAAAAAAAAAAGAAAAAAAAAAAAGAAAGACAGACAAAACTAAATAGGCAGAAAATGGTAAATGCATTAAGACATCAGAAAAACGGCATTCCTACATGTTGCCAACTTCCATGAGAGAAAGAACGTATGTCGATTATTGGTAATCAGTCAATCAGTCAAGTATTTATTTAGTTAAATTAACAAAGAAGAATATATCCATTAGTGTGAAAATCAGGAGTCACGACAGCGCAGCAGCTAGCACACTTCCCCTCCTGCCGGCTGGAAATAGTTCGATTCCCCACCACTCTGGACTTTTATAATGAACATTAAAAAACACACTGAGACCTAGCTAACAAAAGGTAAAACACTTAGGCAAAGCACCCTTTCCACGCTTTAGTAGAAGTATATTTTGTAGATCATCAAGGCGATAGGGTCAACATAACGCCGACCGCCTTTACTTTCCAAGACATTATCTGGTAGGCCTGAAACCAAGGTTAGTTTTGACCCCCCCCCCCCCCCAAAAAAAAAAGCATCTGGATGAGGATTTGAACCGTAGACCTTCAGACCTGCAGGCGAGTGTCCAGCAACCTGCATAGGTAATGTGCTAGTCTGTTTTAGAGTTGAGGCTGGATCTTCTGGATTAGAGTCATGGAAATGGGTAGCTTGTAATTTAACGAGAGACTTGAATGGATACTTCTTGTTCTTCATTTTCATTTCTTCGTTGTCGTAACTTTTATTTCTTCTTCATCATCTTTACTTCATCTTCTTAGTAGTCTTATTTTTCTTCTTCTTCATCTTGTTCTTCTTCTTGTTCTGCTTGTTCTTGTTCTTGTTCTTGTTCTTTTTCTTCTGCTTCTTCTTCCTCTCCTTCTTCTTCTTCTTCTTCTTCTTCTTCTTCTTCTTCTTCTTCTTCTTCTTCTGCTTCTTCTTCTTCTTCTTCTTCTTCTTCTTCTTCTTCTTCTTCTTCTTCTTCTTCTTCTTCTTCTTCTTCTTCTTCTTTTTCTTCTGCTTCTCCTCCTCCTCCCCCTTCTTCTTCTTCTTCTTCTTCTTCTTCTTCTTCTTCTTCTTCTTCTTCTTCTTCTTCTTCTTTCTTCTTCTTCTTCACACTTTAAATGGCGGTTCAAACGTTGTTCTTTGGTAAACGGACAGGTAACGAGAAGAAGAGCAGGAGATGGGGGGGGGGGGGGGGGGTTAGGGAGAGGGGTGGGCGGGAAAGAGAAAAAAAGAAATAGAAAGGAAAGGCTAAGAAAAATAAGAACAGTATAAAAAAAAAAAAACAAGAAGAAGAAGAAGAAGCAGATAGTGTCGATGAAGAGGGACTATGAATTCTTCGTGCAGTGAAAACAACATCAACAAGATAACAGTATTGCTGATTGTAACAGATGACGAAGTTACAAACACGCGGATATAACGTAATACACAATTCAGTTAGATACATCTTATACTTTCGGAGTTAATCTAACAGTAAGGGATTACACTACACGGTCAAAATGTGGACTTTTACAGTGGTGGACAAGATTTGTACTATGGAGAGAAGTGACGTCCTTTGCTTCTTCTTCTTCTTCTTCATCGCGTTCATCAGCTGTAAACCCTGGCGTAAAGTTATGGTTGTTCGTTCACTTCTGGACTGCAGTCCTGTTCCAGAACCTAAGTGTTGCGTGTGTATCTGTTTTACAGATCTTACTCACTAGTATGCAGACTGCTGGTTCCTTGCCTCTCAGGCAGATGCACTCCGACTTCTAAGGAAGCTCCCAATTAGTCGACTCTTACGACATGCTTTTGGGTAGGCAGTGGGTCTATTCTTGTTTTCCTTATAATAGGGTCCCGGAACCCACACTGGAACTCCTTGGTCCTAATTCGTATCAATGAGGGCTATGATTGGCTATTGAACAATTGAGCACTATCGTCTGAAAAACGAACAGATGCCATCAAAAGACTTTACAAACCGTCGTAAGTTTCCCTGCTGTATGTTTAAAAAATATGTAATTATATGGACCGAAATTCTCACTACTAAAGTTTCCTGTTACGTGCAACAAAATTTTACTTTTATAAATAACAAAATTCCACTTTATGCAACACAATATTACTTGTGTGTGTAATAATATTTCACTAAAAAAAAAAAAAAAAAAAAAAAAAAGACTCAAAGAAAACCTGTAAAACAATAACTGCATTGGAAATAAAAACTTTAAAAAAAAAATACTGAACCCAGTAACAAGCCTTCAACTGATTAAAAAAAAACATAAACAAATAAATAAATACGGAATTACGTACGCATGTAAAATGTGAATTACGAACAAATATAAAACATCTTTTGCTTACTTGATGCACAGCAACGCTACAGGAAACTCCAGAAGGTGTCAACCAAGAAAATAATCCCAATATCCTTGATCCGTGGTAAAATGAATGCTTTACCAAGGAATCTATGTAATTACATAGTCCACATGCACTATTATCTCTCAACAAATATACTCATTGTCACAAGGAAAACTGTGAATTTCGCTCGGTCTATCTTTGGTGACATTTCTATCACGACACCGTATCGAATTTGCCATGTGTCCGCTAGGCTGCTGTTGCAATGTGAGCGTCCCTGGAATTTATTCTAACCGGGAGTTTCAATAATCGATTCGTCACGGTTTTGCTTTTCTCTTGTGATGTATAATTATTTGTCTGCCGACTTTCTTATTTCTCTATACGGCGTGGTCAATTGTCTTTTTCATCACGAAGTTCTTTCTTTGTGCAGCACATGTCAAGTTCGTTGACTAGAAAATCAGTTATGATAAAACACGCACTTTAAACTTAGTTCGTATCACTTAGAAGTTTTCTCATGTGTTGCTCTTTGTTGTACAATTGAAGACTAGCAGCGTGAGCACTGGATGAAAAGTAGATTGGGTGGCTCGGAGCCGACGTTAGGGCAATTCTGTTGCACAGCGCCTTGTGGTCTTTTTTGTCACCCTCGTCCTAGCGCTGGTGAAACGGCCCTGCGGGCTGAGGACACGTCACAGTCGATGCCAGCACATGTGCGCTGCCAGTTCTCCTCCAACGCTCGCACGACTCTCAAATCCAGCTCCCCACGCGTCGACGCTTACCGAGGGAGAGCAACTCTTCATTATTGAGCCTTCCATTATTCCGTGCGTGTTGGAAATTAATAGCTCCATTACTGGGTGGATATACGGGATGCGGTGTGGCAAGAGAAGAGAAGCTTTGGGGTAAATCGGTTGTCTGTACACAGCTACAACTTATGGAAATGTGATCGTTGTAGCAACTCGTTTTGTATGGCGAGCCACGAGAGGCGGGTCACACATGGTAGTAAAATACCGGAGTCTCGCTAGAAGAAGCTGAAGCGGTCGTATAGCGTGTATAGTAGAGAATGCACGACGAACGAATTGAGACTACAGCCCAATTTGTAACCATTTGATGCCTCAGCATATCATACTGCTGAATTTATTTTGTGCTTTGTAAAAAAAAAAAAAAAAAGGAGAGGGGGGGGGGGGGGTTGAAGTGTGTGTGTGTGTGTGTGGGTTTGAGGTGTCTGCGTGTATGTCTGTGCGGGGGGGGGGGGGTTGCCATATACTCAAGCGGCGCCACCTGTAAAAGGCTGGAGACTATTGCATTAAACCACTGATTCCTAACTAGCTAAAAATTATTGTACCTTGTAAATGTCGAAGACCTTCTAGAAAACCAAACTTGTTTGAACTGTTATACAGAAGAACTTGTATTCATATACAGTGTTAACTTGGAATTCAGACATAATCTGTTTCAAGACAGTATTTGAATTCCGAATTCTGTTTGAGTTCCAAGACAAAGTTTCCCATTGGAATTAATGTAAACTAAATTAATCTGTTCCAATGTTCACTAATCTCAGATTGTAAACTGTATTTTCCTGTTGACAGTACACTGTAAATATAGTGACAAATAATGATCATATTTGAATACAAATATAAATAAGCAATAAAAGCATATGGTATTTACTGCACCTTGATCAAAATGAGGACATAACACAGCGGTTCTCAAACTGGGTGCCTTGGCACTCAGGGGTGCCGCAGGCGTATGCCAGGGGTGCCGCAAGTGTATGCCAGGGTTGCTGCAAGCGTATGCCAGGTGTGCCGCGGCAAAAATAAAGAATTTTTCCAAATCTACCTGAGATCAGCGAAGATAGCAGTTTAAACCACAAGTACCACAAAAGAAGCCAAGAAGAGTTCTGGATGCAGGTGTATTCAGAAGACAATGTTATTAGTAAGGCTACAGGACATTCTCAACGTACACCTGCATTAAAAACAGATACAGGAGTAAACTTTCTGGGTCACGTGATGTGAGGGTGAAAGTAATTAAACTCCCCATTTGCATAAAGAAAATAATGAAACATTCATCCAAACAGTTTCATTCATAGCATTAAAGCCAACTGAACATTAAATGGCCACTGTTTTTTCTTTTTCCTTATGCTTCTCCTGAGTATTCAAGCTGTTTTAAGGGTAGGTGAGCCGCAAAATTGTTTTTTGGCCGACAAGGGTGCCCCATCGAAAAATAGTTGGTAACCGCTGACATAGCATAAGGAAGTGGGAGGGTGAATAATAGGAATTTAGGGAGATTATTGTTTGGAGAGTGAGTTACTTTCCATGTAAGTAAAGGAGCCTTTTCCACGCCATCAAGAGTATAGGGCATATAGGGCTAGACCTATATTTTTATAGACCAATCGGTACAAGATGGGTGATGTGGTTAGCATCACGCCGGCCGCCTTTACTTTCCCGGGACTGTACCCGGTACCCAATCAAGGCTGGGTCGAACTGAGAGCCAAGGTAATTTTTGAAAAAAGTCCGGCTCCACCAGGGAGCGAACCCATGACCATCCGATCCGCGGCGAGCGTCTAGCCGCTCGGCCACGGCGACTCCCTACTTTCTATGACAACATCTGAATTCCTTTCTGATGTTTCACATCGTAGTCTTTCATCATTTGTAGAGGGTTAGAGGTCACTAGTTTATGTTGAAAGCCAACGTTTAAAAGTGCTCTGGTGTTGGCGACTATCCCCTCCACCCAAAAAAAAAAAAAAAAGTTTGATAATGTTATCATTGAATACGTCAACACATCTGTTAACTAAGGCATATCGGTTGAAGATTTGATTGATTGATTTGATTTGATTTAGGAACCGATCCCACAGCACTCGGGCATTCCCATAAGCGCTCTGTCACCATTTTCAGCAGCCAGCGTAAAGTTTCGATACTAATGGTGCCAGTAGCATTCTGATTAAACGCCCGTCTTGCCTTTCCTCTGAGCCTCGAGCATCAGTCAGAACCTCTCGTCACTTACTCCTGCATCAATCTCACCAGACTGTGGTGATCTATTTGCTCCTCCGAACTGTACACGATCTCCCACAAGGCACTAACCACGTCTAACTTATCATGCATCAGTATTCCACCAAGCTGTGCAGAGCCAGCCAGTCTCTCCGCCTGTTCATGTCCTAAAACAACGGCATGACCCGGTGAAAACAATCCAGACAATACTCCTCACCCGTGACCTCTGCCGCGAGGCATGCCACTCTGCACGAAGCATGCCTGTCCTGATCTTCCTCAGAATGTTTTCTGAGTCAGTTACAATCACGATATGTGTGTGTGTCGTGTTCTCTAGCCAGCGGAAAGCTGCAGTGACCGCATCCACCTCCATTCTTAAGCTGGATGTTGTGGTATCATATGCGAGGCTCTCCTGCACCAAACATCGACCATTAACTTTTGCTAAGAAACCCCAAGCACTTGTTTTGCCTCTTGACACTGAACCGTCTGTGTAAATGATCACATCTTCTGAGCATGCATTATCTTGAATTAATTGCTGAATTTCCACCTATGTAGCACCTGCTGGCCAGTCTCTGCATTCCCGGTTCAGTGTGATTATGACCCTACACAAGTCTGACTGCTCAGGTGGCACTTTGACCCACTCCTCTCTTCGCCTTAAGTTCTAATCGGGTGAAGAACACCACCCTAAACCGCAGAGGTTCATGTGACCTGAGATACCATTTACGCTGAGATCATTGCACTGGGTTATCTATCCCTTGTGACCAGAGATACTGTTTACGTTGAGATCATTGCACTGGGTTATCTATCCCATGTGACCAGAGATACCATTTACGCTGAGATCATTGCACTGGGTTATCTATCCCTTGTGACCAGAGATACCATTTACGCTGAGATCATTGCACTGGGTTATCTATCCCATGTGACCAGAAATACCGTTTACGCTGAGATCATTGCACTGGGTTATCTATCCCATGTGACCAGAAATACCGTTTACGCTGAGATCATTGCACTGGGTTATCTATCCCATGTGACCAGAGATACCGTTTACTCTGAGATCATTGCACTGGGTTATTATGTATCCCATGTGACCAGATTCATTTCGATGCAGAAAATAAATAAACCACCGGGTGGGTGACAATAGGTAATCTGTAGCATTGTGTAAGTACAATGCATTATAATAATATGGCAGAGACTTTGATCCACCCATTCTCACCGACACTGAGGGCACACACGTGTATAGACCTGGCTGCTGAGCCAATGTTTGTTCCTCACACAACAGATTGTTCGGCTGCCCTGGTTCGTGCTGTAGCACCACAACTACATGTTTTAACTATCGGCTCAAGTGTTTTAACTGCCAGTACAACAATGCTTTAAATATCTTTTGTTGAACTGTCCTATTTGCTCCTGATATTCGTCTCTTTATTTGTTCTTTGAAAGGAAACATCCCGTATTAGTTTTGTCGCTGTGGTGACAAACTTTGGAAGTCTGGATCTTGGGCTGGTATATTTTAGTTACTTTTGTACTGTTAAATGTTGAGTCTAAAATCATCATTAGGTGCCGTGCTGATGAGCCCAGATATGCTCAGATGGTTTGCAGAACGAAAAAAATAATTCGATCGCTTTGAAGCATTTTAGAGGGGGCCGTGTTAGCCCAGTCGATACAAGACTCGCTTTCAAATCCAGCTGCGACTCGCTGCAGCCCACGGTCGGTGTTCGAAACCGTGCGGTTCCTGTGGTTCACCCAGCCTCTAGGAAATGGGTACCAGAGTTGACACTCTGGGGTAAATGGAGGAACATCGCTGCTGCTACGGAGTTACGTGCGGACGGCGACACAGGCAGACAGTTTCTTATCAGCTGTCCGTACTGGTGGCAGAGCACTTATGGTTTGTAACCGTTTGCAATGACACTGGTTCACATCTCCCGACTTTACCTTTTACCTTTAGTATTGTATATTTTGTCATCCCCTGGTTTGATGTAATTTTTAGCTATTTGAAGCCCTACTTTGGCTCTTGCAAGGGGCCGCAATATAACCCGCACATAAATATGGCCTAATGTCTGAACGCGGTTTCTGGGACCTCTCCACGGTGATCCTCATCCACATGGTGGCACTTTGTGTCATCGAGTGTTAATCGCTTGTGTGATGTCCTTGTGGGGTAAAAGTAGCTAGAGATAGTGATAGATAGATAGAGCAATTGCTTATAACTGCGATCTTTATTGTGCACTACTTGTTCTGATGTGCTTTCTTGTGGTTCAGTCAGGTCTTGTTGCCAGAGGATGCTTTCACTGATGGCGATTCGTCCTTCTATAGCATTCTTGTAAAATGTCGGTCCTCGTTTCTAAGGAGGTAGGTATCTGCTATACTTTGTTAGTGTGTAGTTTGATTTCGTTGCCGACTAGGTTAGGACACATCGAATGAAAAATTGTTTCTCTTGTCTTCTTCCGGTTCCTATCATGTCACGGCCATTGCGTGACTCTTTTTGATATTGATACTGTATTCTTATTGGTAATTCCTTCTTCTCTTTTCACCTGTTAAATCAAGGTTCCTGGTGGTAATGGTGATTAGTCCTCACAAGGACTTTTGTGTAATCTTGACTTCCCTGCTGAGAACATGCATCTGTTCTGCGACAATACGGATGTGAGTGTGGACTATTTGGCAATCACTAAAGAATAAAACTACAATATTTTGTTCAGCACTATTCAGTTAACTTTAGGCAGGGGCCAACATCTTGACAATGGAGATTTTCCCGGGCCTCTGTCCCGAACTTCCAGCTTAGAAAGATCAAAAACATATAACACCTGACAGTGATCCGTGGTCCACTTCCTAGGCCTCCGTGGACCAAATCTGACCCGCAGGCCTTCAGTTGAATATCTCTAATTTACAGCAAGATTCTAAGAGTATCATAGACCGAAATAGAAAACAAATAAACTGACACACCTCATAACGGAATATTTAGAAAATGAATAAAAGGCTAGCTCACAAACGGTTTCATTTTTCGTTAACTGATACATTATGGAAATCATTTATGAACAAATGCTGATAGAAGACGATGTCAGAAGAAAAAACATGTGTAAGAAAGAATGTTTGAGCGAGGAATCTGGACTGGATCAGGCAAGGACGGGTGGTTGAGAGGAAAAGAATGACGTGTTGCTACTTGACCTGTTAGCATCTACACTTTGAGACATTTGCTGCGAGAGACGGAGCCTATATGGGTATGCCCGGTGTGCTATGCTCTAAATTTTATATTAGTAAATCATATATCAAAAAATCGAACACCGAAATACTTGGGCTAATATAAAAGTCATAATAGGTTCGAGAGAATAGCAATAGTACGTTTGGTTCCTTGGCAGGGAGTGACTAGCACGACCGTGGACACAGGATATCAAGAACATCCTTTATATGAACGTTCACCACCAGGTGGTAAGGGTGGCAATGAACCGAGTAGTTTCCCGGTTTATCGCGATAAAGAGCGACGTTTTGCAAAGGACCTGCTACATGCTGATGGTGATAGGGATTGATAAAAGCCATTTGTTTTTGAAAAAAAAGTTTTAAACTACTCACCCTTTTAAAACATACTCACTGATATGTGTGCCTTATATGGTTTATCACTTGCTTTGTCCTTCACCCTAT
>CAJHNH020008509.1:182500-359534 GCA_905116865.2 Candidula unifasciata | reverse complement strand
CCCTACTCCTGAAATAGGTTGGGTGTATATTGGGTACGGAATACCCTTTAGACCAATACGAGCCGACACCTCAACATTATTCTATTTCAGAGTGCTGTTGGTTCTTAAGGAGAAATCCGTAAAACAGACACGCCACACGAGCGGTATGTGACAACAGTAGTAAGTCATGTAATAAGACACTGCAGAGAATTGTACCAGTATCAGATCTGCGCAATAGTAAGTCATGTAATGAGAATTAACAATGGAACTTAGTTTACCAAATGGTATACATATCAAAAGTTTAAAAAAAAATTTTTTTGTCATGAAAACAGAATTTAACAATTTCAAAAAAGGACAAATGTAACAAATAATTCCATTAAAATGGGTAGGACAAATATCCATAAAATGCACACAGAAAGTAAACATCATTCATTCATTCAGTAGCATGTCCCTCGCGGAACCTCGCTGCCATAACAACCCTCCGGAAAACCTTCCTATCATGAGCAAGATGTCCTGCGTCTGATACACCCAACTGGAGATCATCTGCCACATCCTGCACCCTTCTTCTCCTTGGCCTTCCTCTTCCTCTCTTCCCAGGCATATACCCCTCCATTATTGTTCTCTCTAGACTTCCATGACGTTTCAAGTGACCACAATATTTCAATTTTCTTTGTTTTATTGTCTTTACTAGCCAACCCTCTTCAATATTCAGGTCTTGAAGTATGGATGCATTTGTTCTTTTCTTTACCCAAGATATTCTTAGAACCTGTCTGTAACATTTATATTCAAATGCATTTATGCGCTGTTCCGCTTGTTTAGTAAGTGTCCAGGTCTCACAGGCGTATGTTGCAATGGGAAAGATGCATGCTCTTAAAAATCTGACCTTTGTAATTCTATCTGTACAATTCCATAATTTATTTAGTTGTTTTAGTCTTTGAAGAGCAATTGATAGTCGCCGTTTAATTTCTTTCATTGTGTCACCATTGTTGGTAACCAGTGACCCAAGATATTCGAAATTTTCCACCACTTCCAATCTTTCCTTATTAACATATATTTCCTTCTCCATGGCAGTTTTGTTTGTATGCATTATCTTTGTTTTTGCTATGTTAAGAAATAAGTTATGATTTTCACTATTTCTTTGGAGTGAGGTTAATAAATTTTCTAAACCACTTTGTGATGTTGATAGTAATACTGTATCATCAAGTAAACATCAGACAAAGTAAAAAAAAATGTCATGAAATTTGACAAGATAATAATACGAAAATGGGTAGAGATAGTAATGCTAAATATCATGAAAACTGACAGACAAATAAAATATGTGTAGAAAGTCAGACCAGTTAAGAAAATATGAGAAAAGGCGGGAAAAGTAAATATCTCATGCATGTACAAAGTGTCACCGAAAAGAACAACGTGGAAATGTAATTATTACATGAACAAAATTATTGAAAAAACATGTCATTACATGGACAGACTGAAAAAATATTTCATTAGAACCTTAAAAAGAAATTTAGTTGCATAAACTGGAAAAAGAAATGCCATTTCATGGACAAACTGAATTTAAAAAAAAAAAAATGGCATTAAAATAGATCAGGTGAAAAATCTATTTAAAAATTACAAACTGATGAAATTACAGATAAAATCTAATTACAAACATCAATAAAATCATTTTGCCACAAAACATTTTTGTGAATCTGGCAATAATGTTAAATGTTGAATTAAGAATCGACATCACAGCATTCAGGACACTACCATAAGTGCTCATTTCACATCTTCAGCAGCAAGCGAAGAGTTCCAATTTTGATGGTACCAGTAACCGTCTGATTGTCTCATCCTTCCCCCCGAGTGTTGAGCGTCGGCCAGATCCATTGGTGACTCCTGCCAGTAACACATTCTCCTCAGACCGTAATAATCTATCTGCACCTCTGCACTGTTCACTCGCTCCCAAAGGGCGCTCACAATATCTATGATAATCAAAGACACACTTCTCCCCGGGAGTGCTGTGCCGACACCGCGGGTTGGTTCCCTCGTGGGCTCTATGACAAGACTTACTACAGCACTCGGAATCCTCGGTACAGCCCTCATTGGACCAAACAGTCTTGCGCTGGGAACAAACAGAACAAACAAACCTTCACTTACAGTTGTACAGGCCAGATGTCATCCAGCTGTCAAAAGTGAAACACCATACGTCCCCACGAAGGACGCAATTTTGGTTATTTTCAAGCCCGACTTCGGTTGTTGTCTGGAGCTTTTAATCCCACCTCTGCCCGGCTCGCGTAGTCGGTTAAATCTGACTTCGGGGTAACCGGATGACGAACTCCTTGTGGTCCGGGTTCACGCCCGGGGATAGACAGAAAAGCCACATTTTCCCCCAGATTTACGGTACCTATCATGGAATCAAGTCCGAAGGGTTGCGATATCCATAGGACCGAGCCAAAGAGTTAAAAACTCATGGTTTCTGGATACTTATTTTAAAAATTAAAAAAAACTCTGTTTCAACAGGGTTTCTGGGACCTGTCCCCAGGCGATCCTCATCCGAATGGAGGCACTTTGTGTCACCGGGTGTCTATCGCTCGGTGTGATGTCCTGGTGGGCTCGATGGTCAATTTGTCAAAAGTTTTTCATCCCCGCCGCCGCCCCCCCCCTTTTTTTTAGGTATCCACACAGTAACCCAAACAGAAAGCCACACAGAGACATACATAGTTACACAGACAGTAACCATCACAAAGAAACCTACATTGTAACCCACACAATAACACACATAGCAACGCAGTAATCCACAGAGCAACCCACACAATAACACGCATAGCAACGCAATAATCCACAGAGCAACCCACACAATAACACACATAGCAACGCAATAATCCACAGAGCAACCCACACAATAAGACACATAGCAACGCAGTAATCCACAGAGCAACCCACACAATAACACACATAGCAACGCAGTAATCCACAGAGCAAGCCACACAATAACACACATAGCAACGCAGTAATCCACAGAGCAACCCACACAATACCACACATAGCAACGCAGTAATCCACAGAGCAACCCACACAATAACACACATGGCAACGCAGTAATCCACAGAGCAACCCACACAATAACACACATAGCAACGCAGTAATCCACAGAGCAACCCACACAATAACACACATAGCAACGCAGTAATCCACAGAGCAACCCACACAATACCACACATAGCAACGCAGTAATCCACAGAGCAACCCACACAATAACACACATGGCAACGCAGTAATCCACAGAGCAACCCACACAATAAGACACATAGCAACGCAGTAATCCACAGAGCAACCCACACAATAACACACATAGCAACGCAGTAATCCACAAAGCAAGCCACACAATAACACACATAGCAACGCAGTAATCCACAGAGCAACCCACACAATACCACACATAGCAACGCAGTAATCCACAGAGCAACCCACACAATAACACACATGGCAACGCAGTAATCCACAGAGCAACCCACACAATAACACACATAGCAACGCAGTAATCCACAGAGCAACCCACACAATAACACACATAGCAACGCAGTAATCCACAGAGCAACCCACACAATACCACACATAGCAACGCAGTAATCCACAGAGCAACCCACACAATAACACACATGGCAACGCAGTAATCCACAGAGCAACCCACACAATAACACACATAGCAACGCAGTAATCCACAGAGCAACCCACACAATAACACACATAGCAACGCAGTAATCCACAGAGCAACCCACACAATACCACACATAGCAACGCAGTAATCCACAGAGCAACCCACACAATAACACACACAGCAACGCAGTAATCCACAGAGCAAGCCACACAATACTGTTCAAAGAAATTCACACAGAAACTTGCAATCACAAACAGCAACCCACAAAGTTACCGACACAGTAACACGCAAATTTAACGCCACGGCAACCCACACAATAACCCCCACATACTAGTCCAAACAGAAACCCACACAACACAATAACCCCCCCCCCCCCCCTTACATTAACCCACATACTAGTCCAAACAGAAACCCACACAATCACGGTGGTGTAGCGGCTAGTTGCTTGCCTGCGGATCAGAAGTTCGTAGATTCGGATTCTGACGGTACCGGACTTGTTTAAAAAACATGACCTTGGCACACATGTCGACACAGCCTTGAATTGGATGATGATTGAATGGTGCCAATTAGCGCTTTTTTTGGGTCTTAGTTCTGAAACTTCTGGAATTCTAGGGGTTTTTAACGTTTCTAATGCCACGACCTCTTATACAGTTCTCTCGTGTTGCGGCGACGCACAGACAATTATTTTCCGTCATAACTTCAATGAATATGTGTTTTACGATGGTCTTGGGCGACCCCTGTGAAAGGGTTGCGACCGGCAGGTTGGGAACCGCTATCTTAGGCTGTCTCCCAGAGACAAAACGACCCGACGATATTCACCCCCCCCCCCCTCCCCTTTTCCGCCTACTCTTTAGCAGGACTTATTAGCGGCTCATCGATCAGACCTTTTCAGTGGGTAGATGAAAGGCCTGTGTCTATGGTGAAGCGGCTAGAAAGCTCGCCTGCGGATCGGAAGGTTGTACTTTCGTGTCCGGACGGAACGGGGATTTCTTCGAAAAATCACCTTGACTCCCAGTTTGACCCAGCCTTGAGGGGATACCAGGTGCAGTCCTGGAAAGTAAAGGTGGCCGGCGTGATGTTGACCACATCAATTACCAAGTTCCGATTAGTGTATACAATTATAGGTCTGGCGGCTATCCTCCGAAAAACGGTCGTAAATTATCGAGGCGAAAAATATACCCTAACAGGGCCTCAGTCACGGCCGCACTTCCGTCGTCTTAAAATGCACGCTTACGGCGACTTCTGCCACCGCCGAATGGCGAACTTTCGGCAACTTTCGCCACGCGGCGTGGATTGGGGCTACACTAGATGACTAGGACTCACGAGCAGCAGCTACCGCATCTCCTGCAGCTTCCTTCATTGTATTTGCTCCTGAGTCCTAGCCATCTAGTTTAGCCCCAATCCACGCCGCGTCAGTGGCGTTTGGGACACCCTCGGCGGTGGCGGAAGTTGCCGGAAGTTCGCAATTCGGCGGTGGCGTTATAGTCCCCGCAAGTGCGCAATTGACACGTGACTGAGGCCCTGTTAGGGTATATTTTCCGCCTCGATAATTTACGACCGTTATTCGGAGGATAGCCGGTCTGGCCCTATATTCCCAATACGCATAAAGGCGGGGAAAAGGGGCCGTTACTTTTTACTTACTTATTTAAAAATGCACACCCCCCCCCTCTTCTCTCTCTCTCTCTCTCTCTCTCTCTCTCTCTCTCTCTCTCTCTCTCTCAGTCCATGGCGATAGATAATGTGACAAGCTAGACCTGCCTGTGTTAAGAAAAATGTTAGCATGTCATGCTCACACGTGCACACACACACACAAACATATACACACACGCACCCTAATCGCCCCCTCCCTCCACGCACACACACACACACACAAACACACACACATACACACCCAAACCCCTTTACACACACACACACACACGCGCACACAATACTTACCAGCTTGGCAAACATGAGAATGACCAACAGCAGCAGCAAGCGGGCCCATGACCACACTCCCAACCACCACGTCGTTGACGTTGAAAAATTAAAAAAAAAACGAAAAACTTGGACAGCTTCAACCTGCCTCATGGGCTTGGTTTTATTTGTGTCCTGATTTCTTTGCTGTGTTAAGTTTGGTCCTTTTGGTGTTAGGTTGGATCCTGTTTATTTGTTTGCCTGTCTTCTTTCGATCGGTGCCTTTTTTTTTTTTTTTGCATAAAAAAAAAAAAGATACATGGAAACTGTGCATGGCATAAATACATACAATTTCAGAAAAAAGAGAAGGATGTAGTGGAAATATGGAGAGGAAGCCCAGAGGGTGCTACGTGGAATGTAGGCTTTTTAGGAAATAGAGTAAGGTCGAAGGAGTGAGAGAGATTGATAGCTTGCTAGGATGAGAGAGAGCAGTCAGCAGGGCTGGTCTTGCTGGTCCGGCGTCGGTTTGGTGTAGCGGCGTCGGTTGCACAGTTTTCGGTTCTTAATTTATAACGTACCCCAAAGTTATAAATTAAGTACCCAGTTTTCTGCATGTGGCTCAGTGCAGTTTTATATATAGGTGTCCTTGCTGCTTGTTCTGTTGATGAACTGTTTGATCATTGTTTGTACTATGGGTGGACCGTTAAGGTTTAGGCAGGCCCGGGTAGTCATTGCTTTGTTTTTAGTTTCAAAATAATTGGTCAGTTCCTTTCTTTCTATCTGAAATTTGTCGCATTTTAGCAGGTAGTGCTCCGTAGAGTTGTTGGCCAGGCATTCGGTACACATCGGGTTGGTAGATTTGTCCTTCCAGAGACCCAGCCTTAGTCTCCATAGTCTATTTATGAGCGGGATTTTTGTCGGGTCTTTAACTTGGGATCTAGGGCTGGGTTCTTTCAGTATCCCGAATGCGTGTCTACCTTTTTTGCTTAGTGTCCACTGAGTTTTCCATGACTTGTAAATATAACTCTTTATGCTTGATCTGCATTCGAACTTGCCTAGCCCGATATTGATCGCATTAGGGCTAAGTAATCCTTTCTTGGCTGCCTTGTCTGCCCACTTGTTCCCAGGAATGCCTATGTGGGCCGGTATCCACCAGATAAGGACTGGGCATCCCTCCTGGGCGAGTTTCGTAGACAACACAAAGATTTGTTCCTTAAGGTCAGGCCTGCTGCATCTACCCAATCCTTTTAGGGTCAGAACTGATGAGAGAGAGTCGGTTAGGATGCATAGTTTTGCTGGTGGGTTGTCTGCCGATGTTTCGATGGCTTTTAGGATGCCTACCAGCTCTGCTGGGCCTACCGCTGTGTTGTCTGGGAGTCGGTAGCATTTTTCGATCTTTCTGCTGGGACACACTATCCCTGCGCCAGTCTCTCTGTTCTGGTTTTTAGATCCGTCTGAGTAGACGGCCAGGGCTCCGGCTGTGAGTATATTCCTGAACCGGTTTGAGAGGCCAGATAAAAGAACCAAGTTGTTGCCAAAGTCCAGTGAACTTATACAAGTTTTCACAGCCTAAATGGGAATTTCGTGTTTGGGGGTCGTTAAAAAATATAGAACCGAAAATACGGCAGGCCAGGATCTGACCCCATTTCTCGCGTCCAGCCAATGATTTTGCAGATAGTGGTGTTTCCCAGAAATCCGACCAATCGCCAGCTCGCAGCTGGAGGAGCCAAAAATAGAACCCACCTGTCCCGGGGAACTCCCCCTAGCAGTTGTCGTCTGCCTGCCGTGCAGAAGTTGTTCGTCTGTGCAAGTTGTTGGCTGCTCTTTTCACAATCCCTGTTTTGATTTTATCACTACAGCTTGAGTACTTTCGCAAATTCTTGTAAAACTATCTCTTCAGTTTACAGTGAAGACAAGGTAAGCAGTTGTTTAATTAATTATGTTTGTAACTGTACCTGACATTCATTTTATTGTGAAAACGGACGATTCTTTTGTGTAACTGTAGTAATGTAGTGTTCTTGTGTTGATGCAAGCCTCAGTAACATGATAATCCTATCATCGTTCATCGTGTTGTCTTTCAATTTGTGAGCTTTTTATCAGCATCTCTGTATTGATGTAATCATTAGTGCTCCAGTGCTTTCGGCTTTCGGAAATTGTTTACAAGTATCTTTTCTATTCACAGTGAAGACAGTGTCAGCAGTTGTTGAACTACATGACATGTCATTGGGAAACGAACGATTACTTTGTGTAGTGGTGAACTTATTACTAGTGCTGACTAATCAAAACAACCTGAACTTTCCAGACAACCTGAACTTTCCAGACAACCTGAACTTTCCAGACAACCTGAACTTTCCATACAACCTGAACTTTCCAGACAACCAGAACTTTCCCGACAACCAGAACTTTCCAGACAACCTGAACTTTCCAGACAACCTGAACTTTCCAGACAACCTGAACTTTCCAGACAACCTGAACTTTCTGCAAGAGTGTGCAGCTGATGAACAAGAAGAAGAAGAAACATCATCCTTGTCTTGATTTAATCAAAAACATCATCCTTGTCTTGATTTAATCAAAAACATCATCCTTGTCTTGATTTAATCAAACAACAACACCAGTGCTGTCCCAATTTCTCTAAAAGAAGATCAAGAAAGGGTATTTGTGAATACAGGACGAGCAGAAATTTTACTTAGCTATAAATTAAACTAATTCTTCTTCTTCTTCTTCACGTTCACCAGCTGTACACTCTGGCGGAAAGTTCTGGTTGTTCGTCCACTACTGAACTGCAGTCCTGCTCCAGAACCTGAGTGTTGCGTGTGCATCAGTTGAACAGATCTCATTCTCTTGAATACAGACTGTTGGTTCCTTGCCTCTCCGGCAGATGCACTCCGACTTCAAAGGAAGCTCCCCAATTAGTCGACTCTTACGACATGCTTTTGGGGAGGCAGTGGGTCTATTCTTGTTTCCCCCTACAATGGGGCCCCGGAACCCACACGGGGGGATTAAACTAATTGTACACACAGCATGTATTGTAATTTTATTTTGTGAAACATATAGTTGTACTGTTGTCAGCAGTCAAGTTGTATGGTTGTGTATTATTATTAATTTCTTCTTTATGGCGATACAAAACTTTGCTTTCTGCACTTCTTCTTCTCCTTTTACTTCTTTCTAGTCCCGTTCTGCCCTTGAGGATCAAGTTTTGAAAAGATATCAGCTGCGAGCCTTGATGTGTGCTATATAGATGTTGATATTTATGGCCTGAGATATTCTGTCTATCCATCACTTGTGTGGTTGATCTCTAGATCTGCTTCTACTATGTCTAGGTGTCAAATCCAACCACACCCTCCCCTTAATCCACAGATGTTAGGTTGTGTGAAGACCTCAAGGGCAGTCAAGGAAAAATGTGATCTTATATAGATATTTTATATCAGAGTATGGCCAGACCAGACTGCATGTGAGAGTTTTTGCAGTGAGGCATCTCGGAGGGCCTAAAGAGCAGGGTTCTCAACTTATGTGTCGCAACCCTTTTATAGGTCGAACGACCCATTTACATGGGTCGTCTAAGACCATCGCAAAACACATATTCGTTGAAGTTATGAAGAAGCAACAAAAAAATAATTGAATGGTTGGGGTTCGCCACAGTATGAGGGACTGTATTAGAGTGTCACGGCTTTAGGAATGTTGAGAGTCTGCTTTTATTTTTGATCCTAGGCTAAGAAAATACATGATTGTTAATCTGCAAATAGTCAGAGACAAAATATTCATGAACGTGGGGTACATGATGACAAACACCAGCACAGGCATACAATAGGTAGCATAAAAGGAACATAATTGCCACACTGACCATACCCAGATATGTTTCTTTGTTTATTTGACTGATCAACATCATGGTACACAGGCGCACCCGTTCTACTTCTAACACAAGCCTGAGTCTGAAGAATCTCAGCTCAGTGCACGAGCTCTATTGTACCGGTGAGGATCCTGAAATATTTTTGGTAGATTGTCAACTGCAAATTGTGCTCCAGCAGCGCTGTTAGGCTGCTCTTTTCGATTTCCGACTGCCATTTTTTTTACAAGCGCAACAATACACACAAATTAAGTTGCTGTGTGAAATATGATATTTGTCCATGTGTACCAGACAATAAACATTGTGACTGCTGTTTAGCCTAACCATGCTGTTGAAACCTGGTTAGTTATTCTAATACCCAACTTGACATTTGTGTTGCTGTTTCTGTAACAGTTACGCTCACGCTTTGTTTACGTTCAGTGTAGTTATCATTGCCTGGGAGTGTTTCGCTAAAGTGCCTGGACTTCAACAAACCTTTTGATATCATGACACAAGTTTGTCAGGAATCCTTTCTTGTTGTCATTTTCTGTCTACCCATAAAGGATCTGTGTTTTAGGGGTTTCAGATGTCACTTCTAATTTTGAAATGTCTGGTTCAATTCCAGCTGTGAGTGATTTGGCAGCAGACCCCCTTATTTTTATTTTGATGGTGGTATGGAGAACCAGCCATTCATGAAGCAGTGGCAAACTACTCAACTTATAATTGCCTAATAAAACCACAAACTACAAAGAAATGCTGGGGTTGTTTCTGTTGTCCTGTAAAGGATATCCAACTGACAGACTTTTCCATAAATTATTTCAGTTGTCACAGCATGGTGAATACATAAGACAGATCAGGACACAGACATGTTTGTGTCACAGCATGGTTGAGTACATAAGACAGACCAGGACACAGACATGTTTGTGTCACAGCATGGTTGAATACATAAGGCAGGTCAGGACACAGACATGTTTGTGTCACAGCATGGTTGAATACATAAGGCAGATCAGGACACAGACATGTTTGTGTCACAGCATGGTTGAATACATAAGGCAGGTCAGGACACAAACATGTTTGTGTCACAGCATGGTTGAATACATAAGGCAGGTCAGGACACAGACATGTTAATGTTATATTCAAACATTTTTAAATGAGCTGCTGTACCTATGATTCTGTGAAGACATGAGCAGGGACCACCAAACAGGCACTGAAATGGGAAATAAAAGGACTGAGGAGGGGGGAGCGCCCAGAAGAAACCCTAAAATGGATGTTGATGAGAGAGTCCAAAGGTGCTGGACTAGATTCAATTAATTATTATATAAAGTTTTATATATATATATATTTTTCTTCAAATCTCACAGTACCCGTTGCATAGTCACCATTTCGTCTTGTCCCTTTCTGAGAACATCAGGTAAAGTACAGCAGGAGAAGATCCAGGCCTGGGGATCATCACCCAGGTCAGCCCTTCCTCTGAAATTGTCTAGGAGGTTATGGGCCAAAACAGTTATTGACAAGGGATCTTCTACTGATGATCAGTGGACTCCTGCTGTACATGTTTCCCTGTGGAGTTCTTATTGTTATAATTGAATGGATCGCGCAGGGTAGAGTGGAAGAGAGGAATAGACTGTGAGCCCTAAGTAACTTGCAATGGCACAACAGGACAATGACAAAATGAATGTTGATGTGAACTGGAGAAGGTGAAAAGGGTTTAGGCATTCATCTCACAACGTTTTACTTTCAAACCTTTATCATGTCACATGCCTATATCCCTGTGTTTATACCCGGGGCTCTCTTTCTTATTTTACAGCCCACCTGGATTTAGTCAGGGGCCCTAATATAATGTAACAGTTGAACAGGGTTTCTGGGACTTGTACCTGGGGTGCTTCTCATTCAAATGGTGGCACTTTGTGTCACTTGGTGTTTGTTCCTCATTGTGCTGTCCTGGTAGGTTAAACATCACTGACTCATGACTAATCGGGGAGGGGGGTGGGGGAGGTTTCCTTGGAAGTTGCAGTGCATCTTCCTGAGAGGCCAGAAATTACCAGTCTGCATCAAAGTCAGCCAGATCTGTAAAACGGATATGCACACAAAACTGAAGTTCTAGGACAAGACTAAAGACCAGAAGTAAATGAAGAAGCAGAATTTTTACCCGGAGTTTACAGACAGTGACCCCTAAAAACAAGAAGGTGACACCCTTGTGAATAAATCTTCTTGTAGATTGCTGTTGTATGCACATTTGCTAGACACACTTTTAAGCAGACAGCCATTTGAAGTAATGTATCTGTTAATGTAAGCAGTTGTCTCCATTTAATTCAGTTTGTGTCAGGTAAATTTATTTGACAAAGCTTATAACTTATTCATGTGGTACAGGGGAAGACACTGAAGGGGGAGATGGGATAGTTCTTCACAGTGTATGATAGCTCTTTCTTCTTCTTCTTCCTCTTTGCTTTCACCAGCTGTAAACTAGCAGAAAGTTCTGGTTGTTTGTTCACTTCTAGACTGTAGTCCTGTTCCAGAACCTGAATGGTCCATGTGCATTAATTTTACAGATCTGACTCATAATTATGCAGACTGTTGGTTGCTTGCCTCTCAGGCAGATGATCGTGGATTGTTCCTCACATTCACCTTGTTTATATCTACAAATAATGTGAGCTACATTCTATTAAGGAACTGCTATATGATGATAAGGATATTTCTTAGATTCCATAATGACCATGGCTTTTTTTATACCTTGCTGTTTCTGATTTTCTTTTCTTCTGTAGGTAAAGGGGAGAATTATAATTATGTAGTTATTTTATCATTGCTAACATCTGCTAGATATATTTTTAGGTAAGGTCTCACTAGAGTGACATTTCCTTCTTTTTTTTCCCTTACCTTTTCTATCACCTGCAGCTTCTCCCCCTTGTCCTGCCTGTCTTTTTAACTTCATTATCTATCTCCCTTCCATGTGTGTTTTTTGGCCTGCCTTTGTTTCTATATCCTGTTATTGCTAAGATAAAGCAACAGGTAAAGGTAAGTTATATTCTTCTTCTTCATGTTTACCTGCTGTATACTCCGGAAGAGATTTCTGATTGTTCATCGACCTCTGGACTTTAGTCTTTTTCCAGAATCTGAGTGTTTGTGTGCATGTCAGTTTTACAGTTCTGACTCACTGTTTTTCTGCTTCGAATAGCAGTACAGATTTGTCATTATAGTTTACTATTTTAACTTGTAACTTTAGTGGTAGGTTCTAATTTTCCTTGACTTCCACACATTTCCTAATGCTATAAAAACTCTTCTTGCTAAACAAAGTTAGCATTGTTTTGCCAAATACGATCTGTGTATCTATTTCCAGCTCTGTCTCATGCATAGATAAGTCTGACACTTCACCAGCAATTGAACCTGTGTTGTCAGATCTAGGTGACCTGCATCTTAATCTCTAAGCCACCCTGTACTTTACTTTGCCTTGTGAATGCAGTCTGTGTGTCTATTTCAAGCTGTGTCTCGGATATAAATTCTTCTTGTGCTTGTTCTTTTTTACATTATTATTATTATTACAAACTTCAACAAGGTAAGTCCTTTGAGGGGGGCGGGGAACCACAATGTTTTCTTGTTGTTCTTGTTGTTCAACAGCCCTAATGCCAGGCAGAGATGACTTTAAGTCATTCTTAAAGTACTCTGAGATGGCAGTTACAGAATTGGACAGAGTGGCTGCAGAGATGAAATAATCTTTCAATCTTTATTTAATAATTAATTATTTTAATAATAATAATAATTAATGATCATTAACAGGTTGTATGGGAGTCGCCGTGGCAGAGCAGCTATACGCTTGTCGCGGATCGGAAGGTCGTGGGTTCGCTCCTTGGCAGAGCCTGACTTTTTTCAATAATGACCTTGGCTCCCAGGTCGACCCAGCCTTGAGTGGGTACCGGGTGCAGTCCCGGGAAAGTAAAGGCGGCTGGCGTGATGCTGACCACAACACCCATCTTGTGCCTATTGGTCTATAAAAATATAGTTCTAGCCCTATATGCCCTATATGCCTAAAGGCGTGGAAAAGGGTCCTTTTTACTTTAACAGGTTGTATGCCTTACACCGAACATTTACTGAGTTTCAGATTTTTAAATTTAGACACAACTTCTGAAACAGACTGTAGTTTGAACAATGGTAGCATTGTAAGTGACGCTCGCCTGCCAATTCCAAGGTTTTTTTTTCTTCTTCCAATATTGACCTTTGTTTGTGAGGGGACCCAGCCTAAAATGGGCGGTATGTAGTACCTAAAGTCTTGGATTATTTTGTTGTATGCAGCCTCCATACATAAAGGCTGGCTACTGTGTACCACTGTTGTCTCTAGGAATATTCTGTTGTGAGGCCCCAGTCTCTTCCACAGGACGAAAACTTCTCCTAGGCTCCTGTACTGTTGTCCTATAACCACGAGAACGTTTTTTTTTTCCTTAACCGTTCACCGCGAGGGACGAACGCTTCTACTCCAAGTTAGTTGCATATGCTTTACACGACGCTCCAGAACTAACCGCAGCATTTATTGTCTGGTGTATTTTTCCCCCCAGGCAATTATACGTTCAGTAGTTTGCCATTGTGTCTGAACGGTCGACTCTCAATACCATTGTCGAAGCCGGCTCAAAACCGTCTGCTGCCAAAATGCATCTGGGATCCAATCTGGAATTACGAATTGCGTTCGCCTAAGCCAGAGACGCCGACCCGGGTACTCAAGGATCATGAAATTGGTAAACGTATTCACTAACCTGTGAGCCATGAAGCCTCTTAGATTATAGTCTGTGAAAACAATGGGACAGCACCATATACCCAGTTTGCTGTTGACGTAAATAGGGATTTAGGCGGAAGCGCACATTGGGGAGGATGAGTTATGAGTTAGATTATCTTTACAGCACTCCGGACACATCCATAGGCGCTCAGATTGTCCTCTCAACATATTCATCAGCGTCGCGCGGTTAATAGTGCCAGTCCTGTGTTGGTTAACAAGACTTCGTGTGCGTCCGTTGTGCTTCTTATGCTTGGCTGTGCCGATCTTTACTCCGAATTCTCGTATTCTTAGCAGTGATGTGGACACGTTGCTTTCAAAATCCTAAGGGCAATGACAATGTCTGCGTGATCCATAGGCCAGCCATCTTAAATTAATGCAGCACCTGCCAGTCTATCAACTCTTTCATTACCAACAACGTCTGCATTCCCTGGGAAGAATATGAAGGTAACTGCACACACAGGAGAGTTTTGTGATTTCCTCCGAAAAACGGTCCCAAATTATCGAGGTCGAAAATATACCCTAACAGGGCCTCAGTCACATGTAAATTGCGGACTTCCGCCACCGCCGAGAGTATCTCCAACGCCGCTACGCGCGGCGAGGAGTGGGGCTAAACTAGATGTCTAGGACTCAGGAGCAAATAAAATGAAGGAAGCTGCAGGAGATGCGGTAGCTGCTACTCGTGAGTCCCAGCCATCTAGCTCAGCCCCATTCCACGCTGCTCGTAGCGGCGTGCGAGATACTCTCGGCGGAAGTCGCCGGAAGTGCGCAGTTTAAGTTGCAAGTTTTGAAATGACCTAAACCACTGTCTGCGTAACTAGCCTGCCTCGACCCGCCGGTTCATGCTCAAAGAATCACTCAGCACACACACGCGGGAATAGTCCTGTGATCCCAGCCACATGAAAGCCTGTGTCACCGCCATCACCTCCATCGTCATGCTGCTGGTGGTCATGGAGAAAGCACTGCTGGCTTCTTGAACTCTTCTGCAGGAAGAGGGAGCTGTAAATGCCCATGCACATTGGGGAGGATACTAGACTTATCATTGGACAGGGGGGGGGGGGGGGAAACCGACAGCTTCTTGTTATGGCAGGATGGACCAGATCCTTAGCCTTGGTTTGCAGCTTGTCTGTAAGAGATACGCTGGCAGGCAGGAACACTGCCTATTCATTCGTCGGCTTTGTTTTAAACTTGTTGGTGTTATCTTTCCTTTGGAGTTAACAAAGCAGGCCACGAATGAAATCGTGTTGCATGCTCAAAACATGGTCTTACAATACTGCTTAGGTTTTGTACTGTAGGGACGAAAAACGTTATCTAGGGACGAAAAACGTTATCCCTGGCCTTAGTGTTATAATCTTGGGGGATGATTCGCATGCTCCTCTATAGTACATTGGAACACTCTGGAAAGAAGCAAAAGTGCTAGCGAGAATAACCTGACGCATTTGCTGCAATGGAAATTTGAGCACCCATGTAATTGTTCGCACAGCTGAACTCAAATAACGCCATTATGTTGTGACAAGAGTGACAGGTAGAACTATATTACCTGTCCGGCGCATGCTGTTAGCACGGAAACCACCTGTATCTGCTGTGGCGTCAGACGTGGCCCCTCTGCAGTCTTATGTCAATGACAGACCTGCACTGTTACGTCAATGACAGGACACACTTGACATCTTTAGTATGAATACTGCCACTTTCTCTGTGAGAGCTCCGGGATCTTATTTTTGTGAGAAACAAATGGACCCGCTGGTTCATAACAAGCATGTTTTACCAGGCTGCTAACTGAGGATTTGCTGAAGTTGGGTAATGCGCATATATCACAGCTTAGCTGTAAAGCACAACACAAAGTGCTATTGGCCATTTTAAGGGCGAACGGGGAAGAAGAGGAGGCAGAAGAATAAGAAGAGGAAGAAGAAGACCGTCAATCCACGTTATGCATTTGTTTTGTTTATTTGTAAGCCTTCAACGGCTTTAATCCCTGGCGAGAAATCTTGGTTGTTCGTCCGTTTCTAGACTTTGGCTTTGTTCAAGGACCTGAGTTTTGCGTTTGCGCCCGTTTTACGGAAAAGACCTAATTGTTTGCAGAGTTGGTTCCTTTCCTCTCGGGCACTTTAACGATTCAAAGGTATTCCGTAATTAGTCGACTCCTACGACATGCTTGTTAGGGAGGCAGTGGGTCTGTTCTTGTTCTCCCCCAGTCGGACCCCACACAGAGAACATTAGACGCTGACAACCAAGATTGTTTGGGCACGTCGTAATCCAAGCAAGAGCACAGACTGGTTACAGGTCTGATGGTCGTCGGGCTTAACGCGATGTTTAAGGGCGAGAGACTGTGGTCTTTGTTGCTGCAGGATTATCCCATTGACTGTTTCTTTCTGCTGTTCACCTGCCGAAATAATTGCACAGTGCACAAAGCTCTGTAGCTCTGGCGACGACCTCCTTCGATCTTAGAAACACTCTCACTCACGAAACACTGGATAGTCTCGGAAACCAGACACCCGACTTTGCTGCTTCTAGTGATCCTGTAAAGGCAGTAAACCATCACGGCCTTCTATTGTCGGCACGGAACTTGATAATACATACAGCTAAAACAAAGTAGACGCTTTGATACACCGCAGGCCACACAATAGGCTTGAATTTGATAACATATAATGATGCACCGAACAGTAGCGCCGTCTCAAAGAAAACATTAGGAGTGCTTTTGAGAGGTGGGTGCCGCCTTTCTGAGGATGAGGCTAAGCATTTTGAACTACACAATAATAATAATTATACATTCTTAATGGCAAATACTGTATGCTGAATTGATGTGAAGTGAATCAACGAATGTTTAATCATTTGTGCAGATGGTTATGGTGGCCTTTTAGCCACATTACTAATTTCCGGGGGTGGGGGAACTCTCTTATACGTTTTCTGTGGAGTGAGGGTGTGCCTGAGCCAAGTCTTCTCAGCATACATCCCACCATTCTCCGCCTCCCCCCCCCCCACCCTCTTTTTTTTCCAAGCTTCCGGCTTCCTTGGCTTGAAGGAAAAATGGAAACCGTCGATAACCAAGCACTGGGAATGAAATAACAGCCTATTAAAATCTCAGAAATAGACTGTTGAATAATTGGAAAGGAAATGTAACAAATATATATTGAAAATAATATGGATTTCCAGTGTCCTGGTTCCGAAATAGGAAAACACAGGGGCAAGGGAAAGGTTGTCAGTTGTCTTGTTAGTAAACAGACAACTCAGTCAGGGCTGTCGATATTTTTCTGGGAATAGTACCAAATCTTTTTTTTTCTTTTTCATAAAAGGTACCACAGCCACAAAAGGTACACAATTTGCAATTTAGAAAACGTTATAATGTTTAAAAAAAGAAGCAAATATATAACTGGTTTACCCCCGTGTGCGGAAAACAAGAATAGACCCACTGCCTCCACAAAAGCATTTCGTAAGAGTCGACTAATTGGGGAGCTTCCTTTGAAGTCGGAGTGCATCTGCTGGAGAGGCAAGGAAACAACAGTCTGTATTCAAGAGAATGAGATCTGTAAAACGGATGCACACGCAACACTCAAGTTCTGGAGCAGGACTGCAGTTCAGTAATGGACGAGCAACCAGAACTTTCTGCCAGAGTGTACAGCTGGTGAACGCGAAGAAGAAGATAACTGGTTTACCTTATATTTAAATAGAAGTGAAAAACTTTGTCCATTACGCCATTACTGTACCAATTGCTGTTTTTTGCTCACTTTCTCACACAGCAACTGTGGCAGCTTACAAATTGTGTACTTAATATCCTGGAACAGTTATTGTGATCTCATAAATGTATTTATTGTTAAAGTCTTCAAAGAAGAGTGATTAAAACAAATCGTAATATTGTTAGAGAGAGAACTGAAACGTATCAAAACATTGGGCATCGTACCAAAAGTATAGTTTTTCTCGACAAGGATCAGATAGTACCAGATTTGTAGCAAAGTACCAACTTCGACAGCCCTGGAGGCAGTTAGTGAGCGGAAACGTTCAATCGAGGTCTTGTTGATGTTTGCCCGGGCTCGTGTCAAGGTTGGCGTTACTGGCTTAGAAAGAATGGTATACCGTGGGGTCGGGGGGAGGGGAGGGGGTGTCCTTCCTCCACTCCCTGGCTTCCCTGGCTTCCCTGGCTTAAAGACTATAGACAGCACAGTGGCCAGATGATTTCATGCCGGAGCGGAGGTATTTGGTTAGAATTCTGTTTTTTTAAATTAAAAAGTCATTGATATTTGGCCCCCAGGCCCACCCCTTACAGTGGGTGCCAGCACGTGTCTTGGTAAGTTAAACCTTTCGACATGACGTTGACCACATCACAGGTCGAGGTACATTATTTTAAATTCGCCACAGACATAGGAAACCCCAGAGCTTTTTGCACAGAGTTTTAACCATATAGCTCGGTATCTCTGCAGAACGGCCTGTCGGCTGTCCATTCGTCACACGAAGGACGAACCCCTAAGCTCTGGCGACGATCGTCTGTAATCTCTTTAAAAAATTGTATGCAACTTCCTCCTTTTTTTGTTAGTGTTTAGCTGCTGTAAACTCCGGCGGTGAGCTCTGGTTGTTCGTCCACTCTTGGACTTGAGTTTTCCCTTTACACCGTCTTACAAATCTGCCTTATTTGGATGCATACTGTTGGTTCTCCGCCTCTCAGGTAGAGGCGAACCGACTTTCAAGGAAATGAAACCTTCTTAGTCGCCTGTTACGACATGCTTCATAGTGGCGACGGGTCTATGCCACACGGACCACGACATAATCTATACCTGAGATAGAGAGTTTAGAACAGCAGAGTTCTGCCACAGAAAAATGCGTGCGCGCGCGCGTGCACACACACACACACACACACTGACACAGAAAGAAAGAGAGAGAGTTGCCCAATGATACCCAGTATTACACAAGTGAGAAGATTTCAAGGGCACAAAGGAAACCGGATGACTGACTGACTTTCTACCCCACTAGGACATCACGCAAGCGATAAACTCCCGATGACACAATGTGCCACCATGTGGATGAGGATCACCGTGGAGAGGTCCCAGAAACCACGTTCAGCCATTAGGCCATATTTATGGCCGGGCTATATTGCGGCCCCTGGCATGAGCCAGAGTAGGGTTTCAAATAACGAAATATTGCATCCTAAAAAGGACGGCAAGACGGATCGTCTAAGGAAACCGGATGTTGTTGTTACATTTAAGTACCCCAGCAGCTTTTCATAGACAAGCTAATCTAGAACTGGGATTCTAAAGTCGTTTCACGACGCACCCTGTTTTTCTCTCTTATACAAAACGGTCCGCCCAGATCTCGTTTAAAATGGCCATCTATCTCCCACATCCCCAAAGACACATCTCAATTAAATTTTGTATTGCATGGCCAATTTGGATTTTCCTCCACCATTTCGTATACAATTATCCAGCTTTTTTTTTAGTAACGTGTCTGTTGATTTCTCTGACGAACTTGTAGTTTTGAATTTCTGACAGGGGAACCTGATGTTTTAAAAATACTGGGTTGAAAAATACTCTTCCAGTTCAGCGGTTCTGTCTTCTTCTTCTTCTTCTTCTTCTTCTTCTTCTTCTTCTTCTTCTTCTTCTTCTTCTTCTTCTTCTTCTTCTTCTTCTTCTTCTTCTTTCCTCTTCTTCTTCTTCTTCTTTTTCTTCTTTTTCTTCGGTCAACGATTATTATGCATCTTTGCAATATGAGTCATTACTGGGCATGAAATCTGCCTCTGCCTTGTTGACTAAAAACGCACCCTCCATCACCGTTCTCGCTAGACCGCCATGGTGCTTGGCATTTCCAAAATACCTCAGCTTTCGGGACAGGATGCTGTTTACAAGCCAGTTTGAGAATCGTTGATATAAAATAATATCTCTTGTGTCATAGCTGTTGGTATCGCCTATTAACAGACATTTGAAGTGTTTGTTTGGCTGACTGACCTTTTTTTTTTTTATAAACAACCTGTCTCAGTTTATGGGTGTCAAATAACCAGGCCGGGGAACTACATCAAACCACACATATAAGGCATGCCTATTATTTATAAGCTAGGACGTGTAATCGTCTATTACCGGACACATTTGTTTCGTGGTGCATGCATATCACTGCTAGCTATAATTATTGTGACTGTTCCAAGACTATAGGTGAGTAATTCATTGTGGACTTCGTTGTTTGTTACATCATCGTCTTCAAGGTATTACAGAGTCGTCATCTGTGCTTTAGTGATTTAAGAATTGACCTCGTAGCGCACCGGGCAAAGGCAGGGATGCTCTTGAAATACATGACACACACAAGAGGAACTATTGACATGCGACACAAGGTGTACTGTTTTTGGGTAACTGGAGTCCGTTGTGGTAATAGACAAGTTGACAATGAGAGGGTTGGGTGAGTGTGGGAGAGAGGGAGAGGGGGGTGGGGAGAGAGACAAATGGAGAGAGAGAGAGAGAGGGGGAGAGAGAGACAGGGATACATGTTAGTCAGATTGGCATCGTGTCATTTAGTAAGATCTGTTAGGAATGTTGACAGTCCATGACACAGAAGCCTGTGTGCTGTGTCACACACCAAACTGGGGAAGGGAGGGGGGGGGGGTTGATTTTCCCTTGGTTGATGTTGTGATCAGTACCTCGCTGACCGCCTTTACTTTCCATAATATTTTGGTCATATTTCTTTTACACTGGGTATTTGTGGGAGTTTATTTAAAAACGTGTAACTTAGAGGTTAGTGAATATGTTTCATAGTTTCACGATCGTTACCTACCGGGGTTCGATATATCTGTAGGCATTCTGTTGGTTGTCTTTTGTAATTAATGCTTATATGTCGGCGTCTGTGGCTTGGGCGTTACGAACGCGCTTTGTAATGCCGGGGTACCGGGTTCGATCCCAGCTGCAGGCCTTGCGCCATGCGTTGGTTTCGACAGAGGTATCGAGAAGCCGACCGTCCATCGAGCAATGGCAAACTGCTGGACGTAAACTTGGCTAGGAAAACCACAACAGCCAAAAAATGCTGGGGTTGGTTCTGCAACGTCTTGTAAAGTAACTTAACACACACTCACACACACACACACACACATATATATATATATATATATATATATATATATATATATATCATCAGGTGCCTTGTACACTGGCTTGGGCAATCATGCCTCTCCATAATCTGCGATCTCCTGCAGCATGTATCAGTTCGTGTGCCGACACACCTCTATGCAATGCAACAAGACTGTCAAGAATCTTCTCTCGTTGTCTTCCTCTATCACTCCTTCCACAGATCTTTCCAGTGGTCACAACATGTTCTATTTTCCCTCTTCTCATAACATGGCCGAAAAATGATGACGGTCTCCTTCTGATGTCTGTGATAAGTTGTCTTCGGGCTTCCGCCTCTTTCAAAACCTCTTAGTTGCTCTTTTTGGCTGCCCAAGGTATTGTAAGCATTCTTCTGTAAAACCACATCTCTGAGGCCTCTAAAAATTGTTTGGCCTGGCTACCGATTTTCCAGGATTCACAGCCATATGTTAAAACTGGATGTATGAAGCAAGCAAGAATTCTGTTTCTAACTCTCAATGACAAGGATATATATATATATATATATATATATATATATATATATATATATATATATATATATATATATATATATATATATATATATATATATATATATAAAGGAGTGACAGGTATTGCCAAACCAGCAGTACAACTCCATGTTCCTTGGGGCATGCCCAGGGGATTACTCTACAACAGATAACAAGAAATGTATTTTAATCTAGGCCACGTTTTATGCCCGCCCTTGCAAGTTTACAAAAGTTCACCGGAGCCGGTGACATTGCATAATCACCCGGCAGGTAGATTTATTTATAATGCTAGATTATTACGTAGGATGGTCTTCGTGCGTGTACCTAGTACTTGAACCAGCAGTGGTGGAAATCTCGGCCAGACGTCATAGGCTAAGACAGTTCTTTGTTGCTTGTCATTTAATTCTGTCCCAAACAACGTCTGATGTGAGATTAGTACGTCTGTGAATCCTACACAACATCTAATATGTTCTAGTCCGTGTCAAAGTTAGTCGCAGCATAGTAAGAAATCTGGCTTCCCCGGTATTTAGTTATGGAAAAATATGGGCTTCTCTTGTAAGACCTTCTGGTGCTTTAGCTGTTAACTGTCTTCGTAAGTTGCTCAGTAAAAACTGTTCTCTGTTCTTCATGGGGAAAAGGGGGAAGATGTGTGCGAGAGAGAGAGAGAGAGAGAGAGAGAGAGAGAGAGAGAGAGAGAGAGAGAGAGAGAGAGAGAGAGAGAGAGAGAGAGAGAGAGAGAGGGGGGTGATTATGGGTCGATCCAAGATTCCATAATGGTAGAGAGGAAATCCTGTATTTAAATTGAGGCGTTCTTACCCGCATAGAGCAATAGGTTACACCTGACTGGAGTAGCCGTAAAAGAGGCCATAATCTTCTTCTTCTTCGCATTCACCGGCTGTAAACTCCGGCAGAAAGTTCTGACTGTTCGTCCACTTCTGGACTGAAGTCCTGTTTCAGAGCCTAACTGTTGCGTGTGCATCCGTTTGACCGTTCTGACTAATGTGTATGCAGACTGTTGGTTCCTTGCCTCTTAAGCAGATGCATTCCGATTTCGAAGGAATCTCCCAATTAGTCGACTCTTACGACAAGCTCTTGGGCAGGCAGTGGGTCTATTCTTGTTCCCTCACGGAACCCACCCGGGGAATAGGCCGTAATGATAACTTCTGTGGAGGTTGAACCAGGTATCTGGTATCTGCCCTGTTGGTTTGTCGTCCAGACTTGAGATATGTTAAAACTTTCGAGATGTATTGTAAACCTTTGACTAGCAAACCAGAGGGGACGGGATGGTCGACAGATCGGTTAGGATTCAGTTTTTCCAGTGTATTTTTGTTAGTTAACTTGACATTTCTTAATTAACGGTCAGGGATGCTCCCCTCCCGCCCCATTTTAAATAACACTTGCCAACCTGTTATGCAATAAACTGTTGTTTTTTTTTAAACATCGTCCTAATTGTTTTCTTAACTTTGACATAATTATGTTTTTGTTTCTTTCAGAGTCGGATTGAATTTCGGAAAGCGGCGTAGTTTGCCTAAATCAGGTCAGAGAGTTGTGTGTGTCGACTGTATAAATACACCCTTATACAGAGGTCTGTATAAGCTTGCGAAAGTTAAGACTTTGCTGCCGCTGTCTTTTGAATCAAAGAAATTGCTGACATTTTCTGAACAATTAAACGATTTACTACCGGTTTCCCAGATCAACCTGTTGAGAGACATTGAAGACAGGTTAAATAATTATTTGTATCATCTGAAGACCGGATTAAAGTGGCCGAGATTTGATATACAAATTATCTGCAAAAGGAATTATCATTTGTTTAAAAGCAGTTTTTTAAACCAGCATCCCACTTCACTCATATTTATTCAGACTGCACTGATGTACTTCATACTTCAAAAGTGAACCTGGATAGCGTCCATGAAATTTCCCGGAGATTCATTCAGTGAATTCATCAGTTTTGCCGTTTCACACCGAAAGAAACAGAAAGTTCGAGTTTCAGCTAATGAAATTGTGTTAAATTGACTACTTGACTTTTTGAATTAACAGCATTGCTGTTCCTAGTTATTTTTTTTTTCTAGGTAGATTATCTTATAGCAAGCAAGATATCATTGCTTCCACTTAAAACACATTTTCTTCACCGTCTTTTGACGCTCAGCGTGGACATTTAATCTGCAAGTTTTATTGGTCTGCCCCTGTGACGACATTTCCGGCTAACACTTATAAAGAGCGCTATTTGAGGCTCAGAATATCGCAGGCTACCAAAATGAGCACTCTAGCCTCAGAACCTAGAGAGATTATACCCGAAGTAGGCAATGTCACAACCAGTTTTGACACCCAGATAGTGCCTAGTTACCGCAACTCCCGTAACTCTTGTCGCCCTCTGGTGTACGTAACCCGTCGCATCCCACAACAAGGCGTGGACATTCTCTTGAACGCCTGCGATGTGAAGCAGTGGGACTCCGAGCAGGCAGTGCCCAAAGGAGAACTGCTGTACAGTGTGGTGGGTGTGGAGGGAATCCTGTGTATGCCCAGTGACAGCATCGATACTGATGTTCTGGATGCTGCTGGTAAGTCCCCGCTGTTCCATTCGTTCTGTGTGCTGTCACCCTCTGTGTGCTGTCACCCTCTGCGTGCTGTCACCCTCTGCGTGCTATCACCCTCTGTGTGCTGTCACCCTCTGTGTGCTGTCACCCTCTGTGTGCTGTCATCCTCTGTGTGCTGTCATCCTCTGTGTGTTGTCACCCTCCTTGTGCTGTCATCCTCTGTGTGTTGTCACCCTCCTTGTGCTGTCACCCTCTGTGTGTTGTCACCCTCTGTGTGCTGTCACCCTCCTTGTGCTGTCACCCTCTGTGTGTTGTCACCCTCTATGTGCTGTCACCCTCTGTGTGTTGTCACTCCCTGCGACTTTAGGGTTAATTCCGGAGGGCAAAGCAACAAGGTAGGGGATCTCATGGCAGAGTGGTCTAGCTGTTTACCTCACGCTCTGAGTTGTCTTGGTTTATTTCACATGTGCATCATTTAGTGCGGGCTAAGAACGTGATGCTTTGTATGACTCTTTCAGCAGGCTGCTTGCCATCTTGCAAAGGAGACCAAACCTCTTCTTCTGTAAACTCTTCTTCGGACTTTGGTTTTGTTCAGGAACTTGAGTTTGCGTGCACGTCTGTTTTACAGATCTGGCTTATTTGTGTGCAGACTACTGGGTCCTTGCCTCTCAGGCAGACTTTGAAGAAAACCTTTAATCAGACGACTCATATGACATGCTGTAAGGAGGCAGTGGGTCTAATCTTCTTTCCTTCCATCAGTCTTTCTGTCTGTCTGCTTACCTGTTTGCTGGCATCTCTTTTTGTTTGTCCAACCGTGTGTTCTTTCACCTGGTTGTCAGCTTGTTCGTTTATCTGTGTGTCTGTCGACACCTCCTTCTCTGTTTACGCCCCTATTGTTTTTTATTGAAACCTGTAAAATGCCTTTGTTATAGTTAGGTGGAGTAGTTAAGTGACTATTTTTTGGGTATAAAGTGCTTCAAGCGAAACGGTGTTGGCCTAATGGTTAGAACACTGGGCTTTCAAACGGGAGACCCGGGTTCGAATCCTCTGTAGGGATGGGCATTTGTTTCTGTTGTGAGCAAAATACAATCATCACCTGCACAGTCGTGGCGACAGCACTAGCCCCGCGGTCGTAAGTATTCAGGCTCATTCAAAGACCCCCCCCCCCACCCGCCTACACCGCAATGTGGTATAAAGTGGTATAAAGTGGTATAAAGTGGTATAAAGGCAGTAATTGGCAGTTTCTATCGAAACCTTAGCTTGTTCTGTTTCCATTCTTACCTTTGACCCGCGTCGTAAAATTTTTTTTTATAAGCGCCACAGGAGGTATCCATATTTTGAATATCAGCTTCTTCTTCTGCTTTTCCTGCTTCTCCTTCTCCGCCCTCAAGAGAGCGGTTGAGACGTTGTTTTGTGAATTTAGGTTGCTATATGTTTTTTTTTTTTTTTGATCCAACAAGTTCGGTTTTTGCTTATTAAGTGGAATGGGTCTATTCTGTCTCCCCCATCGCCGCGATTAAAAAAAAAGTATGGGGGCGGAAAAGGGGGGGGGGGAGCGTACAAGATACCGACGTCCCGTATCTTAGCATCCCCGGGAATTCAAATTGTCAAATTGTATTTTCTCTGTAAAACCGCCTCCTGATATTTTCTCTCCTGTTTAAGCAAGCAAACGATGCTATTTTTAGCCTGAATTATTGCAATAGATTGTATGTTTGTATTGACTTTCGGGGCATTACGAAATCGCAGTCCAGTATATCATTAAGAGCAGTGTGCCGTTTTTGGTTGTGTGTATATTTAGTGTCAGTGCTCCGAGCTGTCCAGATATTAATGCACAGTTAGTTAGTTAGTTAGTTAGTTAGTTAGTTAGTTAGTTAGTTAGTTAGTTAGTTAGTTAGTTAGTTAGTTAGTTAGTTAGTTAGTTAGTTAGTTAGTTAGTTAGTTGGTTGGTTGGTTGGTTGGTTGGTTAGTTAGTTAGTTGGGTTATCCTCATTGCACTCCGGACATGTCCATAGGTGCTCAGATCCTCCCCTCAGTATGAACCCCAACGTCCGATGGCTAATAGTACCAGTTCTATGTTGATTAACAAGTCTTCTGGCGTGTCTGGTGTGCGTCTCGTTTTTGCTGTGCCGATCTTAATTCCCAAGTCTGCCATTCTGGCCAGTGATGTGAATTCACTGCCACCAAAGTCCTCTATCCTTCCCCTGTCTCTGAGGGCATTGATAATATCAGCATGATCCATAGGCTGACCGTCGGTAGTGATAGCGGATCCAGCCAACCTGTCAGCTCTTTCATTTCCATCAACGCCTGCGTGTCCCGGAACAAAAATAAAGGTGACTCCACGCACAGTGGACTTCTGTAATGATTCAAGCCATTGTCTTCGCACTGAACCTGCCTGAACCCTCCGGGTTAATGCACAGTTTTAACATTTAGGACGATTATCGTAAATGTGACATGATATCCTACTAGTCTTGATATAATTTTAATCATTTCCGTCCCAGAAGGTTAAAACTAGTTTACGATGGAGGCGACTACAGGAATGCCTTCTCAAGAAACACGTGGAGGGAGGCGGAGAAGGCGCTGACTGGAGGGGGAGGGAGGAGAATATCCTATGTCATATATCATCGTTAATCTGGTTAGATGGTTCGGTCATCTGCTAAAAAATACAGCAACAGCAGGCCCATCGCTGGGTAGAGGGAAGGTAGGAGAACATATGTGTCAAATATCGTAAAGCAGAAGCTCAGATGGATCGGTCATCTATTCAGAAATACAGCAACAGCAGGCCCATTGCTAAGACGAACTGATGCGCCAGCCAGTGAGAACTTCCAAAGAGAGCTTGGGTCGATGACAAGAGACATTGTACATTGACACAGGGACAGTGGCCAGTGCCGCTCGTCGAACCCTGGGGTTTCCCCCCCCCCTCCCCCACCAAAAAAAAAAAAAAAGAAAATCGACTGTAAAAGTGGATCAAAATTATAATTTTTAGGGATGCTGACACAAAGAAAACATAGGCCCGTGGGGTGCTGACCTCAACACATTTTCTGGTTGCAAGCCCGTGACTAGGTCTTATTTAAAATAATTTGTGTACAAACAAATAAAAAGATAACTTCTATACATAGTTGGCGAAAAGGGGGCGGGTGGGTGGATGAGGTAGTTAGTCCTCTCCTCTAAGTTTACAGATGGAATCCGGTGACCTCCCTCCCCCCCCCCCCGCCCCCTTTTTTTCCCACCGTTAATTATTTTGTGGGAAGGAGGCAGGAGGGAAGCTTAGGATGCATCCCCAGGTTCCAACGCCCCTATAATTGTTTCCCCATAATAAGTCTGTGTGTTTTTTTTTAAACTACGTAGCTGCCCTAGACAGTCATGGATGCTCGTGTAACCAGAACCTTGGGCAGCGGAGTGGTTGTTTATTCACTCAGTTCCAAGTGTGTCTAGCGGTTATCGTTACTGATTTGTTGTTTCTCCTCTGATCTAGGTCACTGGTTCTCAAACAGTCAAGGGCGCTGACCCGCAGTATTGTTTGTACCGATTTCAGTGACATTTTATTTTTAACGATAAATTTATTAGACAGGTGTTTCATTTCAATTCGCATCACCATCATCATCATTAAGTGCCTTGCCGACTGGCGTGGGCGATCATGCCTCTCCATAATCCACGATCTCCTGCAGCATGGATCAGTTCGTGTGACGACACACCTCAATGCCATGCAACAAGGCATCCCACATTTTATTAATTTTAATTCTAGGACATTTTAATGGGGCGCGTTCTCATGCCTTTCGCACAGTGGTGCAAGAATCGCATCGTGGAAAAGCAGACATTAACAAAACGTTCTCCTGAAGCCCCTACAGTACACAGTCAGTAGTAGTAAGATCTAGCAACGTGTCCCATGATTTGACGCCAATGAGCATCATAATAGCCCCAAATGAACATCATAATGGCACCAAATGAACATCATGGCACCACGAAGTGTGCAGTTTTATCAAGGCTCTCTACGTCGATTGGAGCAAGCATTTTAATTCTTCTTCTAAATAGCTTTTCTTCGCCTTTTACTGTCCCCGCTGGCATTAGTGACTTAATGGACGTGAACGCAGTTTCATAATCCCTTAATTTTAGGTCTAGAAGTCAGCTGTAGACGGTTCGGCTTTAGAAAACGTGTTGTTGATTTTGACAATTATGGGCACATGATATAGGTGACTTATTGGGAAGGAAAGTGTAGGAGACGGGAGATCTGGTAAGAGACCAGATTTCCTTCAGCCAACCATTTTTTTATCTGAGCGACGTTGTGCCAAGAACCTGCTATTTGATAATACTTGAGGAACCTTCCAGATAGTATTAGCAGACTACTGAGTCTAAATGTATCTCTTTCAACAGTAGGGAATACACGCTGGTCTTGCTTTCTGTCGTCCAAAATACCATGAAAGGCTGTTCCTAGTCTACCTTCAGAGTAACATTTAAAGGTGAGAGGATCGGGTTTTTATTTTATGTGACTATGTCTCTATGCAGAACAGTTAGCCACCTCCCGAGAGTGTCACACGGAGCACGACCTCCGTAGCTCCAGTGACGATTTCCAGGGATATGCGTAAAAATTGCACTTGTGAACTGAACGGCGTGGCCTTGAAACGAACCTACAGCCTTCAGAGGGCGAGGCAAACAGTTTGACCATTTCGCCGCGAAGACCCCTGAAAGTAACAGGTGTGCATCCACCTTCATCAGGTGCATCACCTTTGACCTGTCCGACATGGGATGGGAGACCCAACCAGTAGCTAGGTCACTAGAACACACAAGCTCCTCTACCACAAACACGGTGGAGACACATCAACCCACCGTCTGGGAACCGTTCATCCCAGTTATAGTTCTATCGGGAGCTAACTCTCAGTGCATTACCTATCACGTTGACTTCACGTGCCACTTTCGTGCTTTTGGCTAGTGACAGCTGGCAATTTATAAGTTTAGGGGTTCAGGTGAGCAGAGGTGGAGGAATGCGGTTAGATGTGTGAACTTGAACTAGACAAAATCATCCTAATTTACCTGTCTGAATACACCTGTGTTTGATGCTTGACATTAGTATAGATGTCGAATAAGCTATTTTTATTTGTCAAGACCGTCACCGTGCTATGAATCGTGGTCCCAGGATATTTATGTTTGTTTGTTTATTTGTTTTAGTATCCAGAAGCCATGAGTTGTTAACCCTTAGGCTCGGTATTGTGGATATCGCAACCTTTCGGCCTTGATTCCATTGTAAATACCGTAAATCTGGGAGAAATGTGGCTTTTCTGCCTACCCCCGGGAGTGAACCCGGACCACGAGGAGTTCGTCACCCGGTCACCGCGCAATCTGGTTTAGCCAACTACGCTAGAGAGCCGGGCCAGGATATTTATGTAAAAAGTGTTTGAAGCCGTCATTATTGTTGCCATCTTTCTGTCTTTCCAGACCAGTGGCCCTCAACCATAGGTTTTAGGTGACCCCTGTTAAAGGGTCGTTCGACCCCAAAAAGGGTCGCGACCGGCAGGTTAAGAACCGCTGTTCTATACGTTATTGTTATATTGTGCTATAATAAGGCGTGAGAATAACAGCCCGTGGCGATGGCGAGTGTGACTAGCAACACCCCCTCGCTTACGTTAAGAAGAGACCCACAATTTGAGCATGGGATCATTTTCTGTTTCTTCTTTCGTTTGCTTGAAATAGATTAGCTGTATCTGCCGTGTGGCATCTAGTATGAACTTCAGTTCTGTTATATTTCACTCGGCGACCCGTAAAGTTTGGCCCGCACCGGTGTTTGTCTTGGCTAAAGGTTATGACTTGATATGTTGTATCTGGGACAGCCTTGCATGACGTGTGCTGTGTCTCAGGTTCCAGTCCACGTGTACACTTGGCTGATTCGCCGATTTTAAATTGTGTTAACACTTCGCTTCGTAATGCCGGGATGCCGGGTTCGATTCCAGCTGCGGGCAATGCGCCTTGCGTTGGTTTCGACAGTGGTATCAAGAAAGCCGACCGTCCAGAAGCAATGGCAAACTACTGGACGTAAATTTGCCTAGAGAAACCACACAACAGCCAGGGGCTGTTAGGGTTGGTTCTGCAACGTCCTGTAAAGGATACGCAACAACCTTTTTTACATGTGGCTGCGAAGTCAGTTGTGTCCCTTTCTAAGGTAAGTTAGAAGAAACTCCACAGGGGAGCATGCTCAACAGGAGTCTACCAATCATCAGTAGAAGTAATCTCTCGTCGACAAATGTTTCGGCCCACGAGCTCCTAGACATTTTCAGAGAGTGGGCCCACCTGAGTTCATGAGGCTCAGTGTTGGTTTCAACTGCTGCACGTATTACCGGATGTTCTCGGACAGGGACAAGACGAATTGGTGGCTTTGCAAAAGGTACTGTGAGATATGAAGTCGTCGCCGTAGCATAATTAAAGCAGTCTGCATACCCGGACGACAAAGCGGCAAGCTTACTTTGGTTTACCGGACACATGTTGGACTTTGTTGGCAGGTGGTAGAGGGACATTGGCAGACAAATCGGACACGATGGACGTTAAGGGATAAGACATTCTTTTCCACTAGGTGTGGAATAATAACAACAATTGTTAACATCGCATGTATTGAACTTCCCTTTCCGCAGACACTCAGATCGCAACCTGTCTGCAGTCTTCTCTCTTCCCTCCCAGTTCCCTTCCCCTCCCAGTTCCCTTCCCCTCCCAGTTCCCTTCCCCTCCCAGTTCCCTTCCCCTCCCAGTTCCCTTCCCCTCCCAGGTCCCTTCCTCATTCTCCCCATCCATATAACACAGCGCATGGCATTCTGTTCAGGCGAGTCTGCCGCAATACGTGTTTCAGTGATAACTCTCCCAGCTTTTATCTTCGTCCCGGACCATGAGGGTGTTCAAGGCAACGAGCGTGCAGATTTGATTCTTTTCTGTTATTTCACCACATCACGCCGGCTTCAAGATTTGGTAGGGAAATCCCCAGACCACCCCATAGTATAGGGTGGTTGGGGTTAGGCTTGGTAGTAGTCCTTATTCATTTCAACACTAACCACAACCCTAACCCCCCTCTATACTATAGGTCAGTTTGGGGATTTCTCTACTAAATCTCGGAGCCATCGTGATGTGGTGAAATAACAGAAAAGAACCGCAGACTGGTAGACAAGGTGGCTAACACGACCAGCACTAGACGGGAGTGATGTCATTAATGTCAAGCGAGCTGCCTATCACAGACAAGATGACGTCAACAAGCAGGGCTCACTGTCCTTGCCCAGGCTGGTGGACAAAGGGATGCAGCCTGAAGTAGCCGGATGTGAACATTTCACCAAGTACACAAGGCGTCTGGTTAATTAAAATAAAACGGGAGTGATCAGTCGTTTTACTCTTGTGGAGCTGTTGAGGAGGAGATCGGAGTGCCAAAATGATAGTCCTCATTATTCACTTGTGACAATGTCATTACACTAGGTTTTATTACATATGTGTCTGTATTCAAGAGAATGAGATCTGTAAAACTGATGCACAAGCAAGACTCAGGTTCTGGAGCAGGACTGCAGTTCAGTAGTAGACGAGCAACCAGAACCTTCCACCAGAGTTTACAGCTGGTGAACGCGAAGAAGAAGATTATGCCCTTTCCATGGCGAGGAAAACACATGCTGCGCCCCTGACTTCCCCTGAGGGTCGATCAGGCTGCGCGCGGCTGCCCTGGACGTGTCCTCTGTTGATCAGAACAGGACTTTGTCACCGCCCATATAAAGCCACAAATGTCCTACGAAACTAACCGGTAAGGCTAACTCCAATAACAAATTCTCGAAGAAGTCGTTGTCAAGCGAAAGACGTAAATATCCAGGCTATGCTGTAAACAGGCACAACGCATTTACGTCACTCGAAGGAACGATGTAGAAAAAATGAGACCTATTTTGGCCACAACCTTGTCAGTGACCTGACAGACTGTAAACAAAACTGTGACAAGCAGAACTTATATGATAACCGATATAATACATCCAGTTGTAGAACTGTTGTTTGTTGAAGTTGGTCCCTGTAAACTTTGGACCTTCGAGTAGATGTAGCCTTCTGGGAAAAGAGAGAGAGAGAGAGAGAGAGAGAGAGAGAGAGAGAGAGAGAGAGAGAGAGGGGGAGAGAGAGAGAGAGAGAGACAGACAGACTTGGGCTTGCAGGCCTGTGTAAACATTCTGCCCTTCAGGCCTCACTCCTGACATACATGAGACTACTGATACATTATTCAACACAATAAACATCATCAACATCATCTAAGTCTTTGTTACAGACGCAGGTATATGCTTCAATTATACCTCGTAATTCCGGGTTACGAAACTCGACTCTCCCGACTTGGACTCGAGTGCAACTTAAGTCGCCTAATTAACGACAAATTAATAAATTAAGAATTGACATTACTGCACTCGGGACATTCCCACACGTGCTCCGTCTCCTTCCTAGGTAGGCACGAAAAACAGTCCGACTGTTTCCCCCCTCAGTGTTAAATACCATCGAGACCTTCTACTCAATCATCGTTATATACATTTTTCAGTGTGCCGATTCTCTGTGTGTGAAATTGCAGCATCCTTTCGACCCAGATAACCTTCACCGTGTCTGCTTTATCATAAAACAGCTCACCACCCAGTGGCGCAGCAGCAGTCTATTAATCACCACTCACACCCGAAATTCCTGGAAAGAAAATATATGATATGTTCCTGATCTGAGTTGTATTAAATGATGTAAGCCTTTCTTGACGTAGAACGTCAGTTTCATTTCTGAAGCATGCTTTGTTAGTCTGCTACAACCACATATGCTTTATTATTATCCTACCCCAAATAGGGGAAATCCACAGGTCACGGGACAGTCTGATATTTTAGGGGGTGGTAGAAAGGCTGCATGCAGTCGTGGGAGCTACGCTGTATGCAGTCGTGGGAGCTATGCTGCACTCTCTTGTGGGACGTAGGTGGGTTGGGGTTAGGGTAAGTTCTAGATTATTTGGGGGTCGTTAAAGCATCAGAAAACCGGGAAACTCAGTCCTACCACCCTCTAAAATGTTGGACTGTCCTGTGACGCCATCTGGGGTAAGATATTAAAAAAGAAGCCAACACAACAGGTTGAGCTGTGTCTAGCGATTTAGTAAAACTCGTTGATCAGTTTTTCAAACCTAAACCTGGTACAACTCGTTACTACCAGTGTGCCATGATGTTGATCCGGTGTTCAAACCTCAAACCTGGTACAACTCGTTACTACCCATGTGCCATGATGTTGATCCGGTATTCAAACCTCAAAGCTGGTACAACTCGTTACCCTCCGTGTGCCATGATGTTGATCCGGTGTTCAAACCTCAAACCTGGTACAACTCGTTACTACCCATGTGCCATGATGTTGATCCGGTGTTCAAACCTCAAACCTGGTACAACTCGTTACTATCCGTGTGCCATGATGTTGATCCGGTGTTCAAACCTCAAAGCTGGTACAACTCGTTACCCACCGTGTGCCATGATGTTGATCCGGTGTTCTAACCTCAAACCTGGTACAACTCGTTACTACCCATGTGCCATGATCTTGATCCGGTGTTCAAACTTCAAACCTGGTACAACTCGTTACTACCCATGTGCCATGATGTTGATCCGTTGTTCAAACCTAAAACCTGGTACAACTCGTTACTACCCATGTGCCATGATGTTGACCCAGTGTTCAAACCTCAAACCTGGTACAACTCGTTACTACCCATGTGCCATGATGTTGATCCAGTGTTCAAACCTCAAACCTGGTACAACTCGTTACTACCCGTGTGCCATGATGTTGATCCGGTGTTCAAACCTCAAACCTGGTACAACTCGTTACTACCCGTGTGCCATGATGTTGATCCGGTGTTCAAACCTAAAACCTGGTACAACTCGTTACTACTCATGTGCCATGATGTTGATCCGGTGTTCAAACCTCAAACCTGGTACAACTCGTTACTACCCGTGTGCCATGATGTTGATCCGGTGTTCAAACCTCAAAGCTGGTACAACTCGTTACTACCCGTGTGCCATGATGTTGATCCGGTGTTCAAACCTCAAAGCTGGTACAACTCGTTACTACCCGTGTGCCATGATGTTGATCCGGTGTTCAAACCTAAAACCTGGTACAACTCGTTACTACCCATGTGCCATGATGTTGATCCGGTGTTCAAACCTAAAACCTGGTACAACTCGTTACTACTCATGTGCCATGATGTTGATCCGGTGTTCAAACCTAAAACCTGGTACAACTCGTTACTACCCATGTGCCATGATGTTGATCCGTTGTTCAAACTTCAAACCTTGTACAACTCGTTACTACCCATGTGCCATGATGTTGATCCGGTGTTCAAACCTCAAACCTGGTACAACTCGTTACTACCCATGTGCCATGATGTTGATCCGGTGTTCAAACTTCAAACCTGGTACAACTCGTTACTACCCATGTGCCATGATGTTGATCCGGTGTTCAAACTTCAAACCTGGTACAACTCGTTACTACCCATGTGCCATGATGTTGATCCGGTGTTCAAACCTCAAACCTGGTACAACTCGTTACTACCCATGTGCCATAATGTTGATCCGGTGTTCAAACTTCAAACCTGGTACAACTCGTTACTACCCGTGTGCCATGATGTTGATCCGGTGTTCAAACCTCAAACCTGGTACAACTCGTTACTACCCGTGTGCCATGATGTTGATCCGGTGTTCAAACCTCAAACCTGGTACAACTCGTTACTACCCGTGTGCCATGATGTTGATCCGGTGTTCAAACCTCAAACCTGGTACAACTCGTTACTACCCGTGTGCCATGATGTTGATCCGGTGTTCAAACCTCAAACCTGGTACAACTCGTTACTACCCATGTGCCATGATGTTGATCCGGTGTTCAAACCTCAAACCTGGTACAACTCGTTACTACCCGTGTGCCATGATGTTGATCCGGTGTTCAAACCTCAAACCTGGTACAACTCGTTACTACCCGTGTGCCATGATGTTGATCCGGTGTTCAAACCTCAAACCTGGTACAACTCGTTACTACCCGTGTGCCATGATGTTGATCCGGTGTTCAAACCTAAAACCTGGTACAGCTCGTTCTTAGCGGCGGCCACTGTGAGGTTTACTGATCAGCGTCACAGTCTAAAACCTCTTCCTGTAAAACAGGACAGGATAAATTATGTTTTGATTCATCAAGCTTTCCCATTCAACTTTTTTCTTGTTAATATATAGTTCATTTAGTTTAACAAGTTTATTGTTCACTTCCTTGTAAAGTTCATCTTCGGCGCACGTCGGAGATAACCGAAAGTGTTCCGATCTCCTCCTGAATATGTCTCCATGTGTTTTGGGCTAACAACTCCCATTCTGTTCTGGTTGAAAGGAGAAAGATATAAAACTGAACGAAAAGTATATCAGCGAGCTTCACAGTATAACAAATACAAACAAAATACGAACATTGCGGCTATGGAGCCTTGTTCAGCACATACATCATTCTGGTTGATGTAACGACAGGTGGATTTAGTCCGTAAGCATTGTCCCTTACACGACTTGCATATGACTTGATCATGAAGTGACTTGACTGGAAGCAGTCTTGATGACTTGGGACTTGACGGCAATGACTTGGTACTCGGGCATGAAGGGCGAAGACTTGTTTCAAGCTCTGCTTGTTTTATCTAACATCTTATCTTCAGATGACATTCTTTCATAAATGTCTTTCAAAGTGTCTGCCTTGTCCACAGTAAGTATTCCAGCAGCGTCACTTTTTTTATAGTCCAAACAACTCCCTTGCACTTCTGCTTATCGCGGACAGTATATTTACACGCGTCGCAGTAATTTATCTTGTAGTTAAAAGCTGCTTGAAGTAGAAAGAGTTAAATTAATTACTGTGAGGACTGAAAGGGACTTTGTGCGAGCAACAAACCCCTTCCCGTGTGATTCTTGTAGGCACAGCTGTTATCTGGTGTCGAGTTTAAGTCGATGGGAGACGAAAACAGTTGGTGAGGTCAGGAGGTCATTTGGCATGCGCAGTGATTACACTCGGTGTCCTTCACCGAGTTTTACATTATCTCTGGTTGTAGACATCCACTGTGGAACCCCTGGTCTTGCTAATGTCGACCCTGTGGGTAGTGCAGTAATCTGCTTACCCACTGTTTTTGTAGTCACGGGTTCGACTCCTCCATGCAAGAAAACATGGGAAAGTTGGGGGGGGGGGGGGGGGGGTATACCCGACGGAATGGCTGAATGGCAAGTAAATATACTACCAGATCTCGATTTACGACGGGTTTCCTTCTGACTGACTGGTCGTAAGTCGAATTTGTTGTAACTCGAATTATCTTCTTCTTCTTCTTCTTCTTCTTCTTCTTCTTCTTCTTCTTCTTCTTCTTCTTCTTCTTCTTCTTCTTCTTCTTTCATTTGCTAGAAATATATTATCTTTACCCGAACCATATTTTGCAACCTGTATTCATTCAAAAGGGTTAATAAATTAAGTTTTTACATAAAACACATATTTATATACTTATAATTATTTTACGACCCAGTTTTGAAAGAGGCAGGTGCTCAAAGACAACTGATCACAAACATCAGAAAGAAACAGTCATCATTTTTTTGGGTCATGTTATGAGTAGAGGGAAAATAGAACAGGTTGTGACCACCGGAAAGATCTATGGAAAGAAAGACAGAGGAAACAGCGTGAGAAATTTCTTGACGGTCTTATGTCATGGCACGGAGCAGTATCAGCACGCGAACTGATACACGCAGTTGCGGATCGTAGATTGTGGAGAGGCATGATAGCCCACGCCACTCGGCAAGGCACTTGATGATAATAAGGTCGACACAGTCATAAGTTGGTACCAGGTATAGTCCTGTGAAGTAAAGTCGGCCGGCGTGATGCTGACCACCTCACCCACCGAGTGTCGGTTATCTATAAAATACAGGTGTAGCCCTATGTGCCCAATATGCCCGAATGTGTGGACAAGGGTCCTTTACTTTTGCTTTATTTCGGAATTACAAGCCGCCTTTCGTAATCCCTAATCCACAGCCAATGCGTTGGTCGGTTTATCAGGAAGCGATCCACACGTGATGAGCAGTGCAAATCTCCAGTATGAGAACACCATCAACTGCGTCAGAACGACATGACCAGGTGTGTCGGTGTGCAAATCTCCAGTATGAGAACACCGTCAGAACGACATGACCAGGGGTGTTGTTGTGCAAATCTCCAGTATGAGAACACCATCGACTGCGTCAGAACGACGTGACCAGGGGTGTCGGTGTGCAAATCTCCAGTATGAGAACACCATCAACTGCATCAGAACGACATGACCAGGGATGTCGATGTGCAAATCTCCAGTATGAGAACACCGTCAGAACGACATGACCAGGGATGTCGGTGTGCAAATCTCCAGTATGAGAACACCATCAACTGCATCAGAACGACATGACCAGGGATGTCGATGTGCAAATCTCCAGTATGAGAACACCGTCAGAACGACATGACCAGGGATGTCGGTGTGCAAATCTCCAGTATGAGAACACCGTCAACTGCGTCAGAACGACATGACCAGGGATGTCGGCGTTGACTAATGTTGCACGGTCATTGCATCATACAACGCGTTTACATGCAGAATTACCGCAGAGTCCAGGGTCGAAGGTCAACACACGGGTCAGGGATGTTCAGCTTTCCCTCAGGAGATGACAACCCTTTGGTCTAGATTGTCTTATTTATCAGTTGCCTGAATTGTTTTGCAGAATTTCAATCCTAGTTAATTACCGTACAGTAGCTTATTTCATTTTTTTCCCCGTTTTATTTTTATTTTCCGTATTATTTTTGCTGTTAATCCGAAAAAATATATGATTATTTTCCTGTACGTGGGGATAACGTTCTTAAAAAAATATGCATTTTTGGTGTTCTCCATAAGTTTGACCGCTCGTTCTTGGCTGGTTGGCCAACCCATCCAGTTAGTATATAGTCAGTCGGCTATCTTCCGAATAACGGTCCCAAATTATTGAGGCCGAAAATATAACCTAACAGGGCCTCAGTCACGTGCCAATTGCTATGGCAAAGCACCTGCAAGCAAGTTAAATTTCAAAAATGTGAGATCATGCATCTTTCCCGTAGCAACTTATGGATGCGAGTCATGAACTCTCACTCAGTCTCTGGAGAAAAAAAAAATCAGAGCTTTTGAACTGAAATGCAACAGAAACATTCTTAGAGCACCATGGATGCCCGGCTCTCTAGCGTAGCTGGCTAAACCAGATTGCGCGGAGACCGGGTGACGAACTCCTTGTGGTCCGGGTTCACTCCCGGGGGTAGGCAGAAAATCCACATTTCTCCCAGATTTACGGTATTTACAATGGAATCAAGGCCGAAAGGTTGCGATATCCATTATATCGAGCCTAAGGGTTAACAACTCATGGCTTCTGGATACTAAAACAAACAAACAAACAGAGCACCATGTCCTGTGTGATCTAAACATCAAGCAGAAGTGGCTGGTATACAGCATCCTCTACACACAAAAAAGTAATAAGCATGATGGGCACACAGGGCTACACCTTTATTTTATAGACTAATCGGCACTAAGTGCGTGATGAAGTGAACATCATGCCGTTTGACTTTACTGCCCAGGACTGCACCTGGTACCCAATCAAGGCTGCGTCAGCCTGCAGGCCAAGATCTTTTTTTGAAAAAAATCCGGCTCCATCAGGACTGAACCCACAACCTTCCACTGTGACTCCCTGCCCTGCCAAAAGCCGAGGTATTTTGGACATGTCACAAAGCCATGGTGGTCTGGAGAGAACAGTGCTGGAGGGGCCAGTGTCCAGGAGATGAGGCAGAGGTTGACCTGCGTGAAGATAGGACATTAAACATGCATTAGCTATAAAAGCACACAGGGCTGGAGAATTAGCTAGAGAAAGAGAGACTTTCTGGTGTGCTGTGAAGAGAGCGACGTTATGTAAAGGATCAGCTGACTGATAATGATGAGGGTTGTGAGACCCAGCGCTAACCAACAGACAGTATTCACTAATGTCTTGTTTGTTTAGGTCCTGGGCTGAGGGTCGTGGCAACCATCTCCCATGGGACTCAGCACATTGATGTCAAGGAGTGCCTCAAAAGAGGCATCCACGTGATCACCTGTCCAAAACAACCCACAGAGGTATTGGCTGAGCTGACCGTTGCCCTTGTGCTGCTGACCATCAAGGAGTCACAGACAGGTAATTTTGTGTACACAAGGTCTCTGAGACTACTGGATGTTTTTTGTTTGTTGTTGTTGCTCAGATGATGTTTGTACAGGGCAGTACAGAAGTGGCAAAAGAGGTTACGAATAATAATAGCCTTTTGCCAGTGTGGGTTCCAGGGACCAATTGTAGGGGCAAACAAGAAGAGATCCACTGCCATCTCCTGTCTAGCATGTCCTGGATGTCAAGTAATTAAAGGTGCTTCCTTCGAAGCCAGAGTGCATCTGTGTGAGAGGCAAGGACTCAACAGCCTGCATACAATCAGCTGCTTCCTTCGAAGCCAGAGTGCATCTGTGTGAGAGGCAAGCACTCAACAGCCTGCATACAATCAGCTGCTTCCTTCGAAGCCAGAGTGCATCTGTGTGAGAGGCAAGCACTCAGCAGCCTGCATACAATAAACCAGATCTATAAAATGGATGTGCATGAAAAACTCAACTTCAGGAACCAGACTAAAATCCAGATATGGACAAATAACCAGAGTTCCTGCTGGAGTTTACAGCTGGTGAATGTAAAGAAGAAGAAGAACGAAGATATTAATAACTTTTTAGATTTTGCATTTGAAATTTGTTTCTGTTGAAAACAGGGGTCAGTTTTCTATGCACCCCTCATAATCTCTCAGATGTGCTTCACTCTGTCTGGTAAAAAGAAAAAAAATCTTTGAATTTCATAAAGTTATTGTTATTGCAAACTCCTTTGCTACTTTTTGCTACCTGGTAGTATACTATGGTGTGTGCCCTAAATTAAGACCTACCCTTACAATTTACCCTAGCATGATTTTTCAGGATGCTTTTAATATAAGCTGTGTCCTAAAATAAGCCCTTGTTAAGATTGTCAGCTAGCATGAGATACTGGGGCTAGTGATTATACAGGAAAGGGAGTCGTGTTCAAATCAGACTGGAATTTGGGATTCAGATTATGGCAATGTTCCAGAAGAGGATGACATGACGGTATTTGATTGAATAAATGTGGATATTTGTATCTGGACAATAATGAGACATCCCCTGAAAAACTCTAGTGTATTTTTTTTAAAGCACAGATTAGTAAAAGATGTGGTCTTACTTTGGAGGAAACATGGAAGCAGATAAAAAAGTAACTTGACCAATTAGCTCATCTTGTCTTTTTGACTTATTTGTCATTATTTATTGTCACTGATGATTCCCAGATTACACTTGAAGGCTTGTCTTCAAGTGATGGATGCAAGAAATTTTGTGTTGTTATTGTTCATTGTTCATTGGGAGCTAGAAACAGAACCTTATATCTCCCTCGACACCCACAGCGGTAAAAGAGGAAGTGAAGAAGAAGAAGAAGAAGATTGTTCATTGGTTGATTAAGGATTGCTATCATTGCTGCAGTCTCTCTTTCAAAGTCAGTGCATCTGACTAAGAGACAAAAAACCAGCAGCCAGCACTCAAATATAACAGATCTGTAAAATGGATGTGCATGCAACATTCAAGTGCTGGAACAAGACAAGTCCAGAAGTGGACAAACAACCAGGACTTTCAGCTGGGGTTTTTACAGCTAGTGGACACAAAGTAGAAGAAGAACAAGCTGCAGCAGCAGTACCTGCCTTGTTATCTGTTTCTCAGCTAGTGTGTTACCAAGAATCATATGGGAAGCAAAGAAGGGTACCAATGAACTTATGCATCTCATAAGGAGAGACTAAGCAGGGTTAGACAAATACTGGCTACCAAATCTTATAGGTAAATTTAGCTTTATAACTGAAGCAGTCATTATGAAGTCTGTTAAGCACTTAGTGTGGCCTGGTTGAGGCTGATTCATCATAAGAGAAGTAAGAACATGGCATTCTCATTAACACCCCCACCCCTATCCTCTGCAGCTAGCGCATAGTTCCAGTTATAGTGGTAGTGGCATCAGTTTGACTAAGATATCTGTCTGGCCTTTCCTCCAAAGCTCAACTGATAAATAGGTGAACATAATATATAACTAGGAAATGAATGTTTCTACCAAAGTCTTTGCCAGCAGACACAACATGGAAAAATAAGAATGTTGAATTGAGAATCGACATCACAGCACTCAGAACACTCCCATCAGTGCTAAGTCCCCATCTTTAGCAGCGAAGAGTTCCAATTCCGATGGTATAGGTAACCATCTGATTGTATATCCGTCTCATCCTTCCCCTGTGTGGTGTTGAGCGTCGGCCAGACCCCCTGGAAAAATAAGAATACTGAGTGGGTTATGTTTCTCTAAAGCTAAGCGGTAACAGTGACTATATTAAGGGCATTAGCATGGCTTGGTTCTCAAGAATTCACACATGCATGCATACTTAGTGACTCGATGAATATGAATGAATATTCAATGAATATGCTTGAGAAAATTCAGTCTAGGTTCGTTATACTAGAAGGGATTGTAACACTAAATACTTTGCGAATGGCTGCCCTAAACTACATCTTTGTGCCAGGTCATGCTGGTATTCAAGGCAACGAGCGTGTAGACTGTCTGGCAGACACTGCGGTTGCTATGGCTGGTCTGGTACTGGACAAAAGCGATGTTATCGATGTCATGCGCAGCACTTACCGTGATGATGAACACACCAAAGGGTATGACTTTGTATCCCTGTCTAGGCTGATGGACATTAGGATGCAGCCTGGAGCTGCAAGACATGAACATTTCCCCAAGGAAACAAGGCGTTTCATTAATCAACACAGAACAGGCATCATCAGTCGTTTTGCGCTTGTGGAGCTTTTAAAAAGATCGGAACGCTAATTGATCTGTCCGAAGTGCTATGAAGATAATCCTTACGAATCACTAATCACTAAAGCTTTGCTGTCAGGTCTGCTGTATGTGGCCATACGTTGTTTCGCAGCGGCTTCAGGAGAGTCTTGCAAGACATGTTCTGGGATCTGTTCAGCATGAAAACCCTGGCAGAGAGCTCTATGGCTTTTGCCTAATTTATATGAGGGTTTGTTGTGTCTGCAATTTCCAGTGTGAAAGCGAATGATGGTGACCTTAAGGCGATTGAAGACATCTTTGTCATGGTTATATCCGGTGTTATTTTCCTAAGAAGTATTTAATTCATTCACAGATAGTTTTCTGAACATCAAGATGAAATTCCTCATTTATAACTTTGTGTTGTCTGTTTCAGAAGCGGAGAAGCTGACCAGTTGCTTAGTTCAGACATCAGATTTAAACTACAACAACATGGATGAGCTCAACAACTTGGTTGTCGCCCCCAACCCAAGACCTCAGTTGATGAGGCGCCTCTCCGAGGAGCAGCTGGCCTTCCAGTGGACCAATGGAAGACCCGGAAATATGAACTGTCCAACCTGGCGTAACATCGTTAGGAAGACGTTTGGAATTTATGGAATGACCAGATTGGGACTAAGTGTGGCCAAAATTCTCAAAAATGTTGGTGCATGTGATGTTTTGATTGCGGATAAGGATGCTGAGCTGGATAACTTCAATGCCAACATCCAACAGACTGACTGTGACTTTGTGTCTTTTGAGAAACTTCTGGAGAAATCTGATGTCATCTGTGTGTGTGGATCTGTTGGCGAGCAGTCTAAGGAGGTATTCTGCAGAGATTCCTTCCAGAAGATGAAAAACCAGGCCATCCTAATTGCTTCGCAGAGTCAGGAGGATGCAATTGATTATGTGGATTTGTACACTGCGTTACGGGACGGACAGATCAAGGCTGTGGGCCTCAACGATTGCAACCAGGAGTCAGTTCCATTGAAGACCTTGTTCTTGGGCTTGAAGAACTGCACGTTTTTGCCTCAGACAGAGGAGAGTGTCTATGACATGAGGCACAAGGTGTCCGTACTTATTGCGAAGAATCTCACCGAAGCTTTGAAGATGGACAGCAAATAACTTCCTAGATGGACAGCTTTGTAGCTTGTGTATGTTTTTTCTGTCACCAGAACCAAATACAGAGTAGCCAAGCAAATGTGATCACAGTAATCGCCCAGCAGTGAAATGTGTCAACATGTACAATATTTGCAATCTTTGAAAACCTTACAGTAGAAACTGCAGTCGTGTTCCAGAACCTGAGTGTTGCGTGAGTATACGTTTGACAGATCTGACTTATTTGTATGCAGACTGGTGGTTCCTTGCCTCTCAGGCAGATGCACTCTGACTTCAAAGGAAGCTCCCAATTAGTCAACTCTTATGACATGCTTTTGAGTAGGCAGTGGGTCTATTCTTATTTTCCCTATAATAGGGCCCCATGACCCACACAGGGAACATAGCTAACGTAATTCGATCTTAATATGGTAGAATATGTCATGTAATGATGACGTTTTAAGCAAAAAGCCTCTATAAAAATGTTTATACATTTCACTGGTGGATGGATGACTATTATATATACATTTTTGTGGCTGCTTCTGTAGCGTTGACCTTGTGTCAGGTGTTGTTTTGTTGAAAGAAAAGATTCTTAACACACTGGTTATCATGAATTGATGTTATTCTTAATTTACTTATTAAAAACATAAAATGAATTGTTTTATGTGCATCAGATAATGTTGATGGAAAATTATTAAATGTATAATTATTTTAACTAAAAGAAAAATATAACTACTCGTGAAATGTAGTGTGCTGTCAGTATAACCAGGAGAGACAAAGAAATGGCATCAGAGAAATGATGTCAGCTTCTTCTGCTTCTTCACCGGCTGTAAACTCCTGCGGAAAGTTCTAGATGTTGTGTCCACTTCTGGAATTTAGTCTTGAGGTTTACATGCACTTAGATTTTACATCTGTCATACTTTTATGCAGACAGTTAGTTTCTGGCCTCTCAGGCAGCTGCATATTCAGAAGAAAACCCCTAATGAGTTGCTTTTATGACATGCTTGTAAGGGGGCCATGGGTCTTTTCTTGTTTCCCCCAAGGTGGGGTCCCAGAACCCACCTTATGGAATAAGATTATTCACATAATGAGAATTGAATGTGCAACACTGCCTCTCATTAACTATAACTTGTTTTCTCATTCAGTCTCAGAAAATCTGTACCTAACATTAAAGTTAGAACAAGCTCATTCTGAAAATGAGTATGGCAACTGAGATTTGATTTGATTCAAGAACCAACATCACAGCACTCGAGGCGTTCCTATAAGCGCTCCGTCCCCATCTTCAGCAGCCAGTGAAGAGTTCTGATACTAATGGTGCCAGTAGCATTCTGATTAAACGTCCATCTTGCCTTTCCTCTGAGCCTCGAGCATCTGCCAGAACCTCTCGTCACTCCCCACTACATCAATCTCACCAGACTGTGGTGATCAGTCTGCTCCTCCGAACTGTACACACTCTCCCACAAGGCACTAACCACGTCTTATCGTAGCAACTGAAAAATTACTTGGAGAACAAGCATTCAGAATCAGATGTATACAAGTAATGTTGTCAAACATTTAAATTCTATAGACATTTTTATAAACCAAGATAAAAACCAGAGTCATTATGAGGGCCCTCTGGGAGCGAGTGAACAGTGCTGAAGCGTAAAAAGATCATTACATATTGAGGAGAATGGCGCTGCGAGGAGTTACCAGGGGATCTGGCCGAAGCTGAACACTCAGGGAAAGGGCGAGACGGATATGCAATCAGTTACTGGTGCCATTGGAATTGGAACTCTTTGTTTGCTGCTGAAGGCAGAACGGAGCACTTATGGGAGTGTCCCGAGTGATATGATGTCGATCCTTAATTCAACATTCAACATTAAAAAACCAGAGAGGAAATGAGATCTATCGCCTGGGACTACACAATAAAATAATAATAGATCAAATTTAAAAAAGAGCTGTGTTATTGGATTCAACAATATCTGAATGCTTATATAATATTTTTCTGTTCTTGGTGTTGTCAGTTAGTTGTTGTAGAACATTTTTTTTTAGTTGCATGCCAGTCTGTACTTATGTAGTCAGAAATGTTCAAACATTACATTGTATACTCTGCATTCATAACCTTGTAACTTAGCTGATAAACAGTCAGTATTTCACAGTTATTTGTATCCCAGTGGTCAGCTTGACTTCCCAGAACATCTCCTGGTATCCATTTTTTTCTTCTGGCTATTGTTTATTTCCGATGGTGACACACGTGTCAGAGATTCAGCTGGCCAGTCACACATGTGATTCCTCTCGCAGACACTTCGGTTAATTGATTTTGTGTATCTTGTCCGTGCTTGTGGTGTTGTATATTCATGTAAAGTGCTGATGAAGGCTCTCTGGCCTCAGCGTCCACTTGTCTTGTGTGTTAATGTGAAGCTCGCTGGTTCTACTTTTCATTTGGTTCTCTATCCTTTCATAACTATGACTGGGAGTCCTTCTTCGTTTTCTTCAGCATTCTGAGCCCTTGAGGTTCATTGCTGCAGATCCCCCGTGTGGGTTCCGGGGCCCCATTGTGGGGAAAACAAGAATAGACCCACTGCCTCCCCATAAGCATGTCGTAAGAGTTGACTAATTGGGGAGCTTCCTTTGAAGTCGGAGTGCATCTGCCGGAGAGGCAAGGAACCGACAGTCTGTATTCAAGAGAATGAGATCTGTAAAACTGATGCACATGCAACACTCAGGTTTTGAAACAGGACTGCAGTTCAGTAGTGGACGAGCAACCAGAACCTTCCGCCAGAGTTTACAGCTGGTGAACGTGAAGAAGAAGAATTGCTGCAGATATCATCTGCCTCTGTTCATCTCTCTTGTTGGCTTTCTTCAGCATTCCAAGCCCTCGAGGTTCATTGCTGCAGATATCATCTGCCTCTATTCATCTCTCTTGTTGGCTTTCTTCAGCATTCCAAGCCCTCGAGGTTCATTGCTGCAGAAATCATCTGCCTCTGTTCATCTCTCTGGCTGGCCTTCTCTTTCCAGTTGGTGACACCAAGTGTTTGCATGTCTGCCCGGACATTATCTCTCCATCGTCTTTTAGGTCTGCCTCGTGGTCTACAACCATTCACCTCTCTTGTGTATACAGTTTTCACTTCTCTGTCATCAGACATTCTTTCAGTATGCCCCAATGATTTTAGTCTATTAGCTCTCATGATGCGACTGATCAAAGGTGATTTAAACAGACTGGGAGTCTTAGCCGATTGTAATCAGTTAGTTTGTAAAAATAAGTGTAGCAGGACATTTTCTGAAAAACAAGAAAAGAAAAAAAAGGCAGCTGTTGTGATATGGACCACATCATCCACTGATGTTAACACCAAAAGTCTGGCCAGCCCATAAAATATCCTGAAAAAAAACACAGGATACTATGGATGATATAATGATAGAGTTGTTTCTTTTTCTTCTTTTAGTGTTCGCCCGCTATCAACTCTGGCAGAAAGTTTTGGTTGTTTATTTACTTCAGGACTGGATAATCTGTGCGATATTAAGTAACCAGACGTAATTGACAAACGTAACTATCCAGTATAATAATAGAAAGAAACAAACTATATAACCTAGATAAGTTGAACAGAACATTGTTGTTTAAATTGCTACTGTTACTTGACCTGTACAACTGGGAGACCCTGTTTGTGGCTATACCACTGCTAGAATAGTTTGTGGGGTCAGTGAGACAGAGAGGTGGGGGGGGGCTGCATGGTCTCGAGGCATGCGGTCCGCCTCGAGTGCTGGAAGTCTCGGGTTCAGGTTCCGATGAAGGCTGGGATTTTTTCACGTGGACTTCTAATAATTTCACCGAGTCTCTGGATAGTAAGATCTGATGCCCGTGTGTATTGTTCTGCAATGTAAAAAATCCCTTGGCAAATGGAAATTGAAAAAAAAATACCTAACGGCACTGCTAGGCAAAATTTGGAGTTAAAAATCTACCCAGAAGTATTTCAGGATCCTCGCCGGCGCTACAGAGTCCGCTGAGATTCTTCAAACTCAGTTTTGATTTAGAAGTTGAACAGAGCACTTATGGGTTAGCCCTTGTGCCATGATGTTGATCCATTGACTAAACCTAAACTTAAACCTAGACACGGAGAAACCTCTGGCAGACCCACAGGTGGCACACATATTTTTGCGTTGATTAATTTAAAACTGAAGATACAGTTACCCAGACTAACAGCCATTAAACATATCAAGGGACACTTGCAATGACAAGACAGTTGCTTTAGGTGCCGGTGTGGGTTCCGGGGCCCTATTATAGGGAAAACAAGAATAGACCCTGTGCCTACCCAAAAGCTTGTTGTAAGAGTCGACTAACTGGGGGTTACCTTTGAAGTCAGTGCATCTGCCTGAGAGACAAGGAACCAACAGTCTGCATACAAATTAGTCAGATCTGTCAAATGGATGCTCATGCAATACTCAGGTTCTGGAACAGGACTGCAGTCCAGAAGTGGACGAACAACCAGAACTTTCTGCATGAGTTTACACTGGTCAACGCAAAGAAGAAGAAGAAGAAGTTGCTGAAGGAAATTAAAAAAGAAAACAGAGAGAGAGAGATTGAGAGAGAGAGACTTGAAATATTTAAACCATATTAAAAAATATAGCACTCTTTTAAAAACCATTCTGGAATTAAAAGTTGAAGGTAAGATAGCAAGAGGTAGACATCGGTACAAGTGGGGTAGACAACATCAAGGGATAGGCAAACATCAGTATGAGAGAGTGTACAAGGAAGACAAGAGATAGAGTGTATAAGATCCATTGCAATCAACTTTCACTGTGAAGATGGCAGCTGATTATTTGGAGAGAGAAAAATCCTTCGCAGAAAACAAAGCTAGCCTCATTGTTCGATTGCCAGCAGGACATTCCTTAGTCAAGCCCTGACATACTTCTCTGTTCATATATTGTTCTCATGTGTATCTATCAAATCATCACCCACCCTTTTATTGTGTAATGTTTTGAGAAGAGGGAAACTGTGACCTGTTGTGACTGCTGGAAAGATTTATGGAATGAAAGATAAAAGAAGACAATGTGAAAAGATTCTTGACAGACTTTTGTCAAGCCAGGAAGGGATGTATGTCATCACATGAACTGATGTGAGCTAGTAAAGAGTGCAGGTTGTAGAGGGGCATGATTGCCCCCACCAGTTGGAAAGGCACTTGATGATGTTGATAACATCAGCATGGAACTCTTTAGAGGACTCATGAAGAAGAGAAAGATGGAGCAGGTCTGGAAATGTATCAAGTGCACTGATGTTAATTCTTGGATCATTCATTGAGTCTGGCAATGCTAGTAAACCTTATGTTGTGGTTTGATGTTCTTCTCAACAAGGTGGTGGTCTAAACAGTGTTTATAAACTAAATTTCTACACTTATCGAAGGGTCTGCAGGTTTAACTGAATCTCATCAGATTAGTACTAGACAACAGTTTGCTACAGTTATAGATATTCTATTTGGGTGATGGTTTCATAGTGTGCCTCTCTATGTTTTAATATAGATATAACTAATTCTATATTGATCAGTCTTTGTACAGAAAGCTGATCATTTTGTTCTCTTGTTTGCCTGGACAGTGAACTGTGACGATACTTCAGAATGGCTGGATTCAGATCATTACACTGTTGCTTAAATGTCTATTTTAGTTTTGTATATACATAATGCTTATGTGGAAACAGTCTAACCAAATAAAAGTATACATTTGTGATTTGTTGTTATTTGCAAAATCCTTATGTGTTGAGCTATGTATCTGCTTTTCTGTTAGCTCTGATGTTTTTTCTTGTATGTGCTTGGACACCTGGTTCTTCATACTCTCACTGTTTTGATTTGATGTAATTCTTATACAGGAAGTTAAATCTTCTTTAAGGAAGTTAATGTCAAACAGTTCAAGCAAAGGCCGCATTTTACACAATGAAGAATATTTGATGCAGTCTTTCTTTGTCAATTGAGACAAACAAGAGAATTCTTTAAAGCTATATAATTCCTGTATTGATGTATGGAAGTGAATCATGGACAGTTAGTAAATTAGTGAAAACTTTTTGGAAGCTGTGGAGATGTGGTTTTATAGACGAATGATGAGAATACCCTAGAGAGATAAAAAGAGTAATGAATACGTCTTGAAAAAAACTGACGCACAAAGAGAACTGATTGCCCACATCAGAAAGAGACAATCTACATTCTTTGATCATGTGATGAGAAGGAGCAAACTGGAGTACATCGTGACGGTAGGAAAGTTGGAGAGGAGGAGAGGCAGAGGGAGACTGAGAGAACAGATGCTGGACAGTTTGACACCACTGCATAGAGGATCACCTGTGTCAGAGTTGACTGAAAGTTCACGGGACAGAAGGTAGTGGATAGACATGACTACCAACGCCACATGGCATGGACTTTAATAAGAAGAAGTAATTCTTTCATTGCCTTGAAGTGTTGAATCTGTATGAATGTTGTGATTCACCAAATATGGTAAATTCAACGAAGAAATTAAAGTAAAGCTGGCCAAGTTTTGGGACAGTTAGTTCCCCTCTTACAGCATAAGACAATCCCAATCAGCACAAAGAGACATCTCATCCATAGACTATTCATTCTCACTCCTAGCTACCAGTGCCAGACTTGGTCACTCACAACAAACCAGAACCGAAAATTAGTAACCATGGAAATGAGATGTATGAGAAGGGCTGCAGGAGTGAAAGAAGAGATAAGATCAGGAATGAGATCATAACAGCAAAAGCCGCCACAGAACCAGTTCTAGATTACATACAAAGACAGCAGATCGGTTGGTTTGCCCACTTAAAGTGAATGCCTTGTGATACCATCCCATGCAAATTTTCCAATTTCTTGTCCTTTTTACGAAAAAATTTTTCATCATTTGAAGCCCTACTCTGGCTCTTGCCAGGGGCCGCAATATAGCCTGGCCATAAATATGGCCTAAAGGCTGAACGCGGTTTCTGGGACCTCTCCACGGTGATCCCCACCCACATGGTGGCACATTGTGTCATCGGGTGTTTATCGCTTGTGTGATGTCCTGGTGGGGTAGAAAGTCAGTCAGTCAGTCATCCCATGCAAGGTATACACCTAAAGAGGGGAAGAACGGTAAACCAAGAACAAGGTGGACAGATAACACCAGAGACACTCTACAACAACATGATGTGTCTCTGGTCGAGGGTGACCAGAAGAGCAACAAGCAGAACCTTATATCCCACTTGACACCTGAAGTGGTAACAGAGAAAGTGAAGAAGAAGAAGAAAATTGTCATCATGGCACATATAGTGCGAGCGAGGCCTGTATTTTTTATAGATCAGTTGGCACTTGATGAAGTGGTCAACATCATGCTGGTCGCCTTTCCTTCCCAGGACATTGCCCAGTACTCATTTTAGGTGAGGTCAACCTCAGACCAGAGGTCAGTTTTGAGTGAAACAACTGTGCCTAAATATGAATTTGAACCCTAGGCCTTCTGGTCGCCAGGCGAGCATCTAACATCAATCAGCAAAGTGCCATCGTCACAGTGACGGTTGGCTGCAACAGATCTCTACATGCTCTGTCTCTTGTCCTGGTTGTAGACTGACTCTCTCAGACTGTTGTTCGTCCATCTTTTGATATTGTCCTCCCACTTGTTTCATTGTCTGCCTCTAGAAGTCTTGTCATCGACCTGTCCCTCCAGTATGACTTTTAAAAACATAGTATGTTTTTTAATGTGGCCAACATATTTCAGTTTCCTCTTTTTCCTAATCTCTTAGCAATTATGTTTTCATTTGTAGAATTCCAGAACGTCTGTACCGAACTGTTCTTGTTTCCATGAAATATGACCCCTTCTTCTGTACAACCACATTTCAAGAGACTCAGTCCGATTGTGTAGTTGCTTGTTCAATGTCGAAGTTTCTGCACGATGTAGCAGGGTTGGGTCTGCATAACATTTGACGATTCTCATTTTTAATATGTTGTTCATCTCTCTAGTTAATATGTTGTTTATCCCTCTAGTTGTTTTTCCGTCTTATCGCCATTTCTATTCTCTTAGCTCCTATATCGACTCAGCCTTTTAAATGGGTACCAGGTACAGTACTAGGAATTAAATGTGGCTGTTGTGGTCTGACCGGTCGGCTATGTGGCTGAGTCGATGCGAACGCTTCGCTTCGTAATGCCGGGATGCCAGGTTCGATCCCAGCTGCGGGCAATGCGCCTTGCGTTGGTTTCGACAGTGGTATCAAGAAAGCCGACCGTCCAGGAGCAATGGCAAACTACTGGATGTAAATTGCGTAGAGAAACCACACAACAGCCAGGGGCTGTTAGGGTTGGTTCTGCATCGTCCTGTAAAGGATACGCAACTTTTCTGTGGTGCTGACCACAATGATCCCTGAGTGCCAATTGGTCTATACAATATTGGTCCAATCCTATATGCCCAATACCATTTATGGAAATGGGGCCTTTACTTTGAATTAGTGGTGTCTCTATATTCTCGACATAGACAGTTTGAGAACTGCGACTCTCAGGTAGTTTGTCCTACCTGCCCGCCAGCCATGACCTTGGGCTACAACCGGAAACCGCTGTCGAGCAGACGAACTGCCCGGCTCAAGAACCAAGTGTTGACGTTTTCTCTGGCTGGACTAGAGCAGGTTTGTCAAATATTTCTGTCTTACGGCTCTACCACTGCTCCCTTCCTTTATAGTGTCGAAAACATTGTGTAAACTGTCGCAGCATACTAAAGAAAGTGGCAATAGTGCTTACAATGTTCTGATAACAATAACAGTAACACTTCGAGTGTGGTGTCACGTCACGTACCACTGTCAGCTGATCCCAGTTTTCAAACACCCAGCTGTCCCATTAGAGACATACATAAATGGTCCTTTTGCGGATCCGAGCAAACCGCCACACAGGTAGTAATTGTATCAGACTCCATGAATATGCTTCAGAAAAAAGCAACAGGCGGTATGCGCTCTGAATGGGTACAACAAAGCATTCGAAAATCGCTCTTAACCTCCCTAACCTGGATCTACACAACGTGTCATGAGGGCTTAAAGGGAAATGATCGAGTAGACCAACTGGCAAGCACTGCACTAAGGCATGTGAGAAGAAGCATGGACAGAGCAGATATCGTCAATGCTGTACGGACTGGGCTAGTGGATAATGAGGAAATCCTCACACTAACACGATTGCATGAGATAGGAGTAAAGCATGGTGAAGCACGCCTATGCCGTCTTCGAGGCCGAGATAGGAGACAATATAATCAGCTTCTCATGGGAACAATTAGTAGAAGTTCTATGGAGTGGCTGCTGCATCAGAGGTTTGAGCACGCATAGGAATGCCCAATGTGCAGTGACGTCGATTGCGATAACATAACATACCTCCTACCTTTTAAAGATCATTGTTGCAACAAGTCCAGCTCCATCGGGATCTTAAGGTATGCTTTCGGATCCTCAGTCAAGCGTCTAGCCGCACCCAGTAGAGACAGAAATGTAATTATAGGTGCAATCGTGGTACCAGCCTCATGCTACCAGTGTCAGACTTGGACATTGACTACAGAACATGAAAGAAAACTGACCAACTGCAAAACAAGATGTTTTAGAGAGGTCGTTAAAAAAAACTTAAAGAGACCTTGTAAAAAAAAAAAATTAAGAAATTACAAGAACTGTTGGAACAGCGTGTATCATTAAATTATTGAAAAACAAAGCCTGAAATTGTTGGCCATTTGATGAGAATATATCAAATGAAGCTAGCATCCAGGGTGTACAACATGAAAGTAAAAACACCAGAAGGTAAGGGAGACTCCACAACATTACATCATATAAGTTTAAAAAAAAAAAAACCCAGTAAAGGTCCCTTTTCCAGGCCTTTAGGCGTATTGGGTATATAGGGCTAGACCTATATTTTTAAAGACCTCACCAGCCTTGGTGGGTGATGTGGTCAGCATCAGGCCGGCCATCTTTACCTCCCAGGAGTGCACCTGGTACCCGCTCAAGGCTGTGGCTCGACCAGGGAGTCGAGGTAATTTTCTTTAAAAGTCCTGCTCCGTCAGGGCGCGAGCCCATGACCCTCTGGTCCCCAGGCGGGCATATTACAGCAAATAAAGGGAGGTTATGTGCCCTAGCTCGGACATTGATTATCTTTTAACCTGTAGCGCCTAGCGGCAAAAAAACAGAATAAAGTACACTTCAGTTAACAATCTTTCCAAGGTTAATCTTCGTCAAAAGTAAAAATCATTTTATTGTTTAGAAACGCTGTGTTGTTGCATATTCATACACTGTGTGTTGATTGTCTTCTCGAAACGTAATATGATTACATGAAATCAAGGAAAACCGGGAAACAACCTCTGCGTTTCCGCATCTTCCTCTAGTCATATTTGTATCTTCACAGATGTTATCTTCCGTAGGTCAAGTTGTGGTATCAGGTCCTGCGAAAGCTAGCAGACCAAATGACAAATGAAGGCTGTTGGTTGCAGTTGTGTATGGAAGCCCTTGATAAAGAGTTATGATAACATACAGCATTCATTGTCCTAAATTATTTAAACAAAAATATTAGAAACAAACAATACGAAAATGAAAAAGTATTTCAAACAATAGCCAAATCAGAACTACTAAAACCAGGGCATGTGAAAATTACACAAGCTAAAAAATCAGTCACAGCGGGGTTGACAGAGTAGAAGCACCAGCAGTGATAGTTAATTGCAGAAAAGTTTACAAGGAGAAAATCACCATATTATTTGTGTGAAAACTGTTGGCTCCTTGCCTCTCAGGCAGATACACTCTGGCTTCGAAGGAAACCCTTAATAATCGACTCTTACGACACATTTGCTGGGAAGGAGTCTACCCCCTCCCCCAATGGGGCCCTGGAAACCCACACAGGGAACATGATGAATACCAGGTCTCTTCCACAGTGCAACTCTCATGCCATTATCTGAACTAGAAAAGGTTTTTTTAGGTCAACAATCAACTGAACTCTGGTACTTAATGATCATGAAATAAATTCATTAGAAAATGACAAATTAATCTGTTTTATTTTAATTGAACAGGTGAAAACTTCATCATAAAACAATAGCAGACATCTTAGACCAAACAGAAAAGATGACTAGGCGCAGGGTGTATGTGACAAGACAAGTCCACGAGGAAGCGGTTGACTTGTTGAAGGAGCACTTCGATGTGGGAGTTTGGGCCAGTGATGAGGTGGTTCCCAGAGCTGAACTACTGGAGCAAGTCCAGGGCGTTGATACAGTGTTTTGTACCATCTCTGACAACATTGATGCCAAACTCCTGGATGCTGCAGGTCAGGCTCTGTGTCTCTAGCAAACAGATAGTTTCATATCAGATACTGTCACTGGCTGGGAAGTATTAGACATTCACATATTCTAGGTTGTGATATATGAGATAGGGTGCTCAATTCCCTGCCTTCTTCGAAGTCAGAGTACATCTGCCTGAGAGGCAAGGAACCAGCAGTCTGCATACAAATGAGTCAGATCTGTAAAACGGATACACACTCAGGTTCTGGAACAGGTCTGCAGTCCAGAAGTGGACGAACACCCAGAACTTTCCGCCAGAGTTTACAGCTGGTGAATGCGAAGAAGAAGAAAAAGAATTCCCTGCCTCGTCACCTTCCTTTCCCTGACAGTTCACAGAAAACTGTGAAATGTCTCTGATAGCTGTTGTGTATTCCTGGGTTGATCATAAACCACTTGTCAAAAAGAAGGACAAATTCAATCACTACTGATAATTGAACCCACTCTCCCCCTGTGGGTTTGAGGGCCCCATTTAAGGGGAGAAACAGAATATACCCCCTCCCCCAACAAGTATGTTATAATAGTGTCTTCTTCTTGGCGCTCACCAACTGTGAACTCTTGGCAGAAAGTTTAGGTTGTTCATCCATCTCTGGACTTTAGTCTGTTTCCAGTACCTGAGTTTTCCGTACACATCTGTTTTACAGATCTGGCTTATTTGTATGTAGACTGTTGGTTCCTTGCCTCATGCACTCTGACTCCAAAGAAAGCCCTAATTAGTCAACTCTTATGACATGCTTGTTGGGGAGGCCAGGCAGTGGGACTACTCTTGTCTCCCCCCCCCCTTCCCCACCCACCTAATGGGGCCTCAGAACCCACACAGGAGGGAAGGTGCCTAATTAGGGGTTTTCCTTCAAGTTGGAGTACATCTGCCTGAGAGGTGAGGAACCAACAATCTGCATACCAAATAAATCTGTAAAATAGATATGCACTCAAAACTCAAGTTCTCTGGAACAAGACCAAAGTCTAAAAGTGGACAAACAACCAGAACTGTTTGTTAGAGTTTACAACTAGTGAACGCAGAGAAGAAGAAGAAGACACTCGGACACTATCTAGGCAGGAAATCAGGCTACTGACGTTGCCACAGCAGCTCTTTATTTCAAATAAATATAATTGTTGCACATGATGAAAGCCCACTGAACCCTGTTTATCAGCCCCAGATTTTCACAGCCACTGTCTCATGGGGGAGTAACTAGTAATCAAATCACAAGTGTATCTCCTATGAAGTGAATCCATTGTGAAGTACTAGAGGGTTTGTAAATTCCATTCAGCCCAAGCGCCAGGGCTTGTTTCTTGGGGGGAATGCAATGGTACACAGAACTGGCACCGTTTTTGGGGGGTTTTGTTTACATATAGGAAAAAGTCCCTGCCGAAAGCTATACTAGTTGTGGTATATCTACTGGCAGGGTAGCAGACAGGAATGATGGAGGGATGCCCAGATATTACCATATTGTAGTTTGCTGACATCATGACCAGTGATATTATATTATGGTTCTCTGGGTGTTGAAATCATTTTATAATTCTACTGTTTTATAGTCCTATACATTTTACTAGGGGCTCAAATATTGAACTTTTGTTGCTAGGTCATTCAACCATACTTCACCAAATCCCCTGACATAAAAATTTTTTTTTGCTGCACCGTACAGCCATACCTTCCGAAATCCTCACACGTAAATCATTCATTGCTACACAATGCACCCATACTTGACCAAGTCTTCAGTCATTAATGTTTCTTTGCTACATCATACAGCGTAGTCATAAATATTTGTTTGTTTGTTTGCTGCCTCAAACAGTAATGTGTCTCTAGGTCCACAGTTAAAGGTTGTTGCTACCATGTCTCAAACAATAATGTGTCTCTAGGTCCACAGTTAAAGGTTGTGGCTACCATGTCTCAAACAATAATGTGTCTCTAGGTCCACAGTTAAAGGTTGTTGCTACCATGTCTCAAACAATAATGTGTCTCTAGGTCCACAGTTAAAGGTTGTGGCTACCATGTCTCAAACAATAATGTGTCTCTAGGTCCACAGTTAAAGGTTGTTGCTACCATGTCTCAAACAATGTGTCTCTAGGTCCACAGTTAAAGGTTGTGGCTACCATGTCTCAAACAATAATGTGTCTCTAGGTCCACAGTTAAAGGTTGTTGCTACCATGTCTCAAACAATTATGTGTCTCTAGGTCCACAGTTAAAGGTTGTGGCTACCATGTCTCAAACAATAATGTGTCTCTAGGTCCACAGTTAAAGGTTGTTGCTACCATGTCTCAAACAATAATGGGTCTCTAGGTCCACAGTTAAAGGTTGTGGCTACCATGTCTCAAACAACAATGTGTCTCTAGGTCCACAGTTAAAGGTTGTTGCTACCATGTCTCAAACAATAATGTGTCTCTAGGTCCACAGTTAAAGGTTGTGGCTACCATGTCTCAAACAATGATGTGTCTCTAGGTCCACAGTTAAAGGTTGTTGCTACCATGTCTCAAACAATGTGTCTCTAGGTCCACAGTTAAAGGTTGTGGCTACCATGTCTCAAACAATAATGTGTCTCTAGGTCCACAGTTAAAGGTTGTTGCTACCATGTCTCAAACAATGTGTCTCTAGGTCCACAGTTAAAGGTTGTGGCTACCATGTCTCAAACAATGTGTCTCTAGGTCCACAGTTAAAGGTTGTTGCTACCATGTCTCAAACAATAATGTGTCTCTAGGTCCACAGTTAAAGGTTGTTGCTACCATGTCTCAAACAATAATGTGTCTCTAATTTTACAGTTAAAGGTTGTGGCTACCATGTCTCAAACAATAATGTGTCTCTAGGTCCACAGTTAAAGGTTGTTGCTACCATGTCTCAAACAATAATGTGTCTCTAGGTCCACAGTTAAAGGTTGTTGCTACCATGTCTCAAACAATAATGTGTCTCTAGGTCCACAGTTAAAGGTTGTTGCTACCATGTCTCAAACAATAATGTGTCTGTAGGTCCACAGTTAAAGGTTGTTGCTACCATGTCTCAAACAATGTGTCTCTAGGTCCACAGTTAAAGGTTGTTGCTACCATGTCTCAAACAATAATGTGTCTCTAGGTCCACAGTTAAAGGTTGTTGCTACCATGTCTCAAACAATAATGTGTCTCTAGGTTTACAGTTAAAGGTTGTGGCTACCATGTCTCAAACAATAATGTGTCTCTAGGTCCACAGTTAAAGGTTGTTGCTACCATGTCTCAAACAATAATGTGTCTCTAGGTTTACAGTTAAAGGTTGTTGCTACCATGTCTCAAACAATAATGTGTCTCTAGGTTTACAGTTAAAGGTTGTTGCTACCATGTCTCAAACAATAATGTGTCTCTAGGTTTACAGTTAAAGGTTGTTGCTACCATGTCTCAAACAATTATGTGTCTCTAGGTCCACAGTTAAAGGTTGTGGCTACCATGTCTCAAACAATAATGTGTCTCTAGGTTTACAGTTAAAGATTGTTGCTACCATGTCTCAAACAATAATGTGTCTTTAGGTCCACAGTTAAGGGTTGTTGCTACCATGTCTGTGGGAACACAACACATTGACCTGGCTGAGTGCAAGCGCAGAGACATTGTTGTAGCCAACACACCGGACGTGGCCGCAGACAGTGCTGCAGAATTCACAGTGGCCTTATTGCTGATGGTGACCAGGAGGTGTCTTGAAGGTTAGGGCTCGTATCTTACATTCAGCAGTTGACTCTAGCAAACCTTTTTGGATCTTACTTCTTCTTTGTCTCCATCTCAAGACCGGATCTGCCTTTCGGAGTTAGGTTTTGAAGAATCATGCCACAAACACACCATCCTGTTCATGGCCCATATTGGAATAGAGGCATAGCAACCATTGATCGCCAGTGAAAAAGATGAATGAAGAGTCATCGGGTGCGAGCCTTGGTATATGCTACATAGATATTGTATTTACGGCCTCAGATATTGTACCTGTCCATCTAGGTTTACTTCCATGATGTTTAAGTGACAGGGCATCTCACCGGCACAATGAATACTCAACCTCTTTTTTATCTGTTCTCTCTCTCTCTCTTTCTCTCTCTCTATTTATCTATCTGTCTCTCTCTCTACCCATCATTCTCACTATCTATTTGTCCATGTGTTCGTGGGTGGGAAATTGGGTGTGTGAGTAATTGGGACGTTCTTCCTCAATGATCTTTTATCACATCTACTCCATTCCGTATCGTAACAGGACTGTGCTTGAGATCTTCAACCGTGCCCCCATAGTTTATCTTGCAGGGCTACTGCTACTGACTGGAATGATACTTAGATGGCATGTACTTTACAGATTTCCCAAGTGTTTTTGGGGCCTTCAAAGTGAGCAAAGAGTGGAAACTGTAGTCTACCATGCGTGTCATAAAAAGCCACTGAGGAAGGTTGGTGTATGTATGGCTCCCTCAGTTCATAAATGTTATCAGTAAAATCCAGCCAAAATCTGGAACAGTCCAAAAAGGGTTTGGTGTGTGTTGGATGAGTGCTTATGCTCCTTGGGAGCTGAAAGTATAGGAGTTTACAGTGTACCGTGATTCTGAAAATTCTTCATCTTTCTCTGTATTCGCTTAAGAGGGCAATTTACAGCTAGACTGCGATATCTGCATCTTTTATCACAACACATCCAGTTTTAGCAAGTCCTCAGTTAGTCACATTTATGGAATGAATGTTAAGAGGCAATGACTTTCTTCTTCCCCCTACCCCCACACAAACAAACATGGGGGCCCAAATGTTGAATTGAGAATCAAAATCACAGCACGGGACTGTCCCATAAGCTCTCCATCCCCATCTTCAGCAGCAAGCGAGGAGTTCCTATTCCGATGATACCAGTAACTGTCTGATTGTACATCCATCTCGCCTTTCCCAAAGGGCTGTCGCAATATCTAGCTTTTCATACATTAGTTCATTACCAAGTGGTGTAGAACTGGTCAGTCTATCTGCCTGCTCATTTCTCAACGCATCGGCAAGACCTGGAGAAAATATTCAAAGGACTCTTACTACCCGGGACCTCTGAAGTGATGCTTGCCACTCTGCATGGACCATGCCTGTCTCCACCTTTCTCAACATACTTTGTGACTCAGTTACAATTACCACATATATGTACAGCCGATTCTCGAACCAGTGAAAGGCGGCAGTGACTGCCTCCAGCTCCATTCTCAAACTAGACAATGTGATATCATATGCCAGACTTTGCTGCTCTAAGCAACGTCCATTTGCTTTTGCTATGAACCCCTTGCACTTTTTCTGCCCTTCAACACAGCCATCTCGATTGATAATCACATCACCTGGGCGGGAATTGTCATGAACCATTTGTTGAACTGATTCTGCAGAACCAGCTGGCCAGTCCCTGCACTCACTACCCAAAGTGATAAGAACCCTACACAAGACTGATTCTAGCTCACACACTTTGACTCCTCTCCTTTCCCAAATTTATCAAGCTTGCCCACATGTCTGATTGTGACTTCAGCTTGCGCCATCCAAGACTTTCCTCTTTTCAGTCAGCAACCCTTAGCTCTACCCAGGGCTTCATGGAGGAGGTGCTTCTTGTCCGCAGCTACTCTGAGATATGACTTTGCCTGCAGAACTTTGAGCCTATCTGCAATAGTAGGCTGTGCAAGTATATATCACATTTTTATTACTGGGATATCTCGTGTACATCCCAGAATTACCTGCATGGCGTCATTCTGTATTATTTCAAGTTTCATTAGCTGACTCTTTGATATGGTAAGCATTCCAAGTCCATAGTCTATCACCGACAGGTTCACATACTGGAACATTGTGAACAGCATTCTTTGTTCCATATCCATTGCTCAGAATCCACATGGACAGAAAGTATTCCACTCCTGTGAATTATGTAGTCATTTTCGTGCTGCGACTGTTAGCAGCATCTGGTCCCCCCCTACCCCACTGCTCTTTGTTTATCTATCCCTACATGTTTATTTATTTATTATTTTCATTAGCTTTCAAAAAATTTTTACCACTGTTTTAAACAGGAGCAGAAGCTGTTGTCAACGGAGAGTGGGGGTTGTGGAAACCCATGTGGATCTGTGGTAACGAAGTTGTCAACAGGACGCTTGGCATCCTGGGATTCGGGCGGGTTGGGTTTGGAGTAGCTCGTCGCCTGAAGCCCTTCGGTGTGAAGAAGATTCTGTACAATGATGTCATTCAGTCAAGTATGGGAGCAGAGCTGCAGGCTCAGTTTGTCGATCTGGACACGCTGTTCCGAGAGTCGGATTTCCTTGTGGTGTCCTGTGCCTTGACTGGACTGACCAGGAATTTAATCAATAAAGAGACTTTTGACAAAATGAAGCCGTCTGCCATTCTTATCAACACTTCCCGTGGTCCAGTTGTCAACACTGCAGATCTGGTGGAAGCCTTGAGATCAGGGCAGATTGCCGGAGCAGGGCTCGATGTTACTGACCCAGAGCCGCTGCCTCCGAATCATCCTCTGATTAATTTAAAAAACTGCATCGTCACTCCTCACATTGGCACAAACTCAACAAAAGCCAGGCTGAATATGGCACTTAATACTGCTAGAAATATTATAGACACTTTGGTTCGAACATAAGAGGATCAGAATTTGATGATTTTTCTGATGGACCACACCCAATTTATCTATAAATATAACAGTAGTCTCGACTATATAGCTTGTGACTATCCGGCCTCCATACCATCTGGCCTAGTTTTAAACAATTTGACCCTAATAAAGTTAAAAGTAATTTACTTTGCAAAGACATTGCAAGCGGCCATCTGGAAAAAGCATTGGGCCACAGAGCGCATTACAGAATAGATGGCAGATGATGAAGTTGATGAAATAACTGCAATGATATTGTAGAAACTGTGACAGCGGGTAGAGTAATCAAAGAGGAGGTGGAGGCACCTTAAGGCGGAAAACAAAAATGCCAACTCACATTCAGAAGAGTTTGAGATGTTGACGCAGCACTGCAGTAAATTAGAGAGCAGGAGGAAGCGGCCCAGATAGTTACAAAATATTTTTTTGTGTGTGTTCAGAGAACTAAATTCACTCTTTCAGTCGCTTGAGATTTCAGTAACTGCAGTATGAGAGCTAGCAATAACCTGGTAAAGCCGGTCACTGTTAAGGTCAGGAGTTTGTTTCACAAACACTTCGTCCAGTTCCTGAGTGCTAATATTCTCAAGATCCATTGAGATCATTGCTAGATCTACGGAGAGAGGCAGAGCCATATAGAGTAACCTAATGCAGTGAAGCCAGTCTTAGCCATATAGAGTAACCTAATGCAGTGAAGCCAGTCTGAGCCATATAGAGTAACCTAATGCAGTGAAGCCAGTCTTCTCAACTTCAACTTCAAGCTTGGTTTGATATTTACAACAACAAAATGATTCCTTTTTTGAAAGTTTAGTTTCAATTCTATCAGAATGATTCTAGATGTTTGTATTGATGTTTTCTAGATGTTTATGTTGATGTATTCTAGATGTTTATGTTGATGTATTCTAGATGTTTATGTTGATGTATTCTAGATGTTTATGTTGATGTATTCTAGATGTTTATGTTGATGTATTCTAGATGTTTATGTTGATGTTTACCAACTGTTTATTATTTGTAGATTACACTATTGTGTGCCTTTTTTTTTTTTAGTATTACACCATTTGTGCCTTTATTAACTTTCACTACTTTTTTTTTTTTTAAAGCTTTAAAATCTTTACGAGTCCCTTTGGTCTAGGGGCGAGACGCTTGCCTGTGGATCCGAAGGTTTTGGGGTCAGGTCCTAATAAAGCTAGACTTTGTTTCAAAAAATGAGCCTGACTGCCGGATGTTCCTGCCACTATCAGCAACAGAAATACTTTCTGAAGTCAACTCTGTGTTGCAGATCAACTCATCTTGTATCTATTGTTGATCAGTGTACAGAAGGCAAAATCCCAAGGCAGATTGTTTCTTTATACATTATTTCCTGTTGAGATATTTTCTATTTTTTTGTACACTTGTTTTCTGGAACAGTGCGTTCCTGTACAATGGTTTCTTGTACTAATGTTTGCCTGTTCAAGTTTTCCTATGCAATAGTTTTTCTGTACAATAGTTTTCTTGTACAATGATTTTCCTGTAAAGGTGCCTGTTATACAAGTTTTCCTGTGCAAAAGTCACTGGACAGTATATGTCTACAAGTCTCAGCCATGTGCCCTGACCTGGATAGCAGAGATACAGCTGTGGAGACAGAAATGCTATGCTCAATACAAGTTGTTGCGATATTTGTGTTGTTTGTGTTGAAGCCAGCATGATACCCATAATCAGCCAAGTCACATCCCCCCCCCCCCTCCACATGTCGGCCATTCATCATTCTGTGGTGCCAGTTTACATCCCCATACCCCCCCCCCCCACAACTCACCCTCCACATGTCGGCCATTCATCATTCTGTGGTGCCAGTTTACATCCCCATACCCCCCCCCACAACTCACCCTCCACATGTCGGCCATTCATCATTCTGTGGTGCCAGTTTACATCCCCATACCCCCCCCCCCCACAACTCACCCTCCACATGTCGGCCATTCATCATTCTGTGGTGCCAGTTTACATCCCCATACCCCCCCACAACTCACCCTCCACATGTCGGCCATTCATCATTCTGTGGTGCCAGTTTACATCCCCATACCCCCCACAACTCACCCTCCACATGTCGGCCATTCATCATTCTGTGGTGCCAGTATACATCCCCATACCCCCCACAACTCACCCTCCACATGTCGGCCATTCATCATTCTGTTGTGCCAGTATACATCCCCATACCCCCCCCTAACCCACAACTCAACCTTCCACATGTCAGCAATTCATCATTCTGTCGTGCCAGTATACATCATATTGAGCACGGTCTAATCCTCTGTTCTGTTGAATTCAATCCAGCTTCTTTGTCCTGATGACAGAAGAAGTCACAGATAATTCATCATGAAGCTTTCGTCTACCATCAATGAGTTGCCAGTTACAAAAACAGTTCAGTATTTTTTTTTTTTTTTGGTGTTTTGCACCAAACACATTTATGATTATTATCTACTGTTAACCATTATGCCAGATTGATTTCACGGGACCATAACTGTTTAATTGCCAGTTTATCTACTGTGATTGTTGTGTTTATTATTGTTATCTTGAAATATTTACACCTGATGTATTATTGCATTTGATAATAAAAGAAGGACATTGTTGGTCAACTTCATGTGTACATATCTTATTTGTCTTCCCTGTGATGTTGGTGTCTAAATATTTGTTGAAATCTCTTGAACCGGGTGAGAGAAACCATGTCATCAAAGAAGCAAATATGCGTGTTTATTATCAGGCAAGATTAGATGTAGCAAGAATGGCAGATAACAGGGAGACAAAAAAACTTTGTACAGTGCAGACCACTTAAGGTGATCTTGAATGTGGCAAATTTCTGTTGTGAAGAACACTTTGTTTATCCCCAGCAATTTTTCTTGCTTGAACTTATTATCTGAATAAGAGGAATTTCTGATAAGATGACCTGTTTCTTAGGTCCCCAGGGAGTTCTCCTTATCAGGTCTGCACTGAATATAAATGAGTTCTCTGGGAGTAGACCACTACAGAGGGAGAATCAACAGTCTGAGAGAGTGTACAGTGGAGGTGAACAACAATGTTAGAAGTCCAGTTCAGCCAGCCTTTATTGGGGTGAGACACCTCTTTTACGGAGACTACGAGGCAGACCATAATGATAGCGGACAGATACCTTACAGACAGACCTCAAACACTCAGAGTCACCTAATAGGAGGAGAAAGCTGGTCATGGAGGTGGGTTGTCTTTGCAGAAATGAAGCTCAAAGGCTCAGAATTTGGAAGAAAAAGAAGGATGATTGGCCATAATGGTGCAAATGACATCAGGGCACTGGACACAACTGTCCGTTATCTGTATACAAGTTTTATTTAGCTCCTGCATTTGAATCACTCGACATTTAAACATAATGAGACATAGTAGAACGTATGTTGGTTCTGTGGCTAAGTCGATGCGAACGCTTCATAATGCTGGGATGCCGGGTTCGATCCCAGCTGCGGGCCATGCGCCTTGCGTTGGTTTTGACAGTGGTATCAAGAAAGCCGACCGTCCAGAAAGCAATGGCAAACTACTGGATGTAAATTTGCCCAGAAAAACCACACAACAGCCAGGGTTTGTTGGGGTTGGTTCTGCAACGTCCTGTAAAGGATACGCAACTAATATTTAGTAGAACGTACACACAAGCAAAGAGGGAATTATGACACTGACAACACACAAGCAAAAAGGGAATTATGACAGTAACTGCACATAAGCAAAGAGGGAATTATGACAGTACCTGCTCATAAGCAAAGAGGGAATTATGACAGTAACTGCACATAAGCAAAGAGGGAATTATGACAGTAACTGCACATAAGCAAAGAGGGAATTATGACAGTAACTGCACATAAGCAAAGAGGTAATTATGACAGTAACTACATACAAGCAAAGAGGGAATTATGACAGTAACTACACAAATAAACCAGTAAAACTATGTACATGCAAAATTCAAGCCCTGTCATAAAGCTAAAGTCCAAATAACCAGGACTTTCTGCTGGAGCTTACAGCCAGTGAACAAAGAAGAAGAAAAAAGATGATGATGAAGACGAAGCATTAAATCACGCGTGTGCTTTATAGCGTCAAGGAAAAGGGCAACATCTCATACAAATTCTGGAATTTCAACAAAGAAGGCATAGACTAGCAGCACACTTGCCTGATGTGATAGGGGTCGTGTGTTTGAATCATCAGCGAGCAGAAGACGAAGAAGGGTCGGAGAATAAAGAATATAGTAAGGAGGGAATGGGGAAGAGGTGATACATGTTGAAGATAAAGGGGAAAGTAATGGAGACAAAAGAAGGGATTTAACTATCACCACTGATGTTTCTTTGTTTATCAGAGTAGCTGCCCCTGTGCAGTTGTCGTCTGTTTCTGCTGTCGGAATGTTTTGGTTCCGGATTTATCAAAACAATAATAATCATTCCCCCAGAGTGTCGGTCCGACGCCGTCGCAGACCTAAGATTGTCTAAACCAGCCACACAGCCGAGTGGCTGGCAACACAGAGTTCTGAGAGCTTTAAGAATATACATAGGTAAGTTGAAAGTTTTTTTTCCAAAAGTCAACATTGTTGATACAAATTAATCGTTGAATTTGGATAGGAAGAAGGTCACTAATGACAATGAAGATCTAACTACTCCCATTCTTTGCGAATTAGGAGCTAATTACTGACATTGCGTTATTAATTAAAAACAAACTATACAGTAATTAATGTAAACGATATGTTCCCGTGTAATATATTCAAGTCAGCCGAGTTCCTAAGCTGTCATAGCATTCGTATTTGTGGTATGCTTTCTGGACTGTAGAGATCCATTTCAGTAATTACTGTTATCACTACTCATTGAATCATTTAATTAATAGACATATCGTTATTAATAATGGTAAAATCTTTTACACTCAGCCCGATGTTTGTGCTTCCATTGACTATCAAAGCATTGCCCTAGTCAGTTTATGCCAGATATTGTCAAAGCTCTTTGGGAGCGAGTGAACAGTGCAGAGGCACACAATAGATCATCACCGTCTGAGGAGAATGGCGCTGCAAGGAGTGACCAAAGGGATCTGAACGACGCTCAACACTCAAGGGAGGCGTAAGACGGATGTATAGTCAGACAGTCACTGGGGCCATGGAAACTTTTGCTGCTAAAGATGTTCTTGTAAGTAACTGGGGGTAGTGTAATGTTGACCAGACCACCCACTCCCAGGTTGATCTCGTCTAAAATAGGCAGCAGGAAATGTCCAGGGAAGTAAGAGCAACCAATATAATGTTGAACAGACCACCCTCTCAGTGGGTCTATAACATGTGGACTTGGCACCATCTACCCAGTGGGCTCTAGGCATTGAAAACAGACATTTACCTTTGTTTATGACAACTACAAAATTTCACCTGAGACGTCTTCTCTTTTTTTCTTAGTGTTCACCAACTGTAAACTCCGGTAAAAAGTTCTACTAGTTTGTCCACTTTTGGACTGTTTCAGAAATTGAGTTTTGTGTGCAGACTGTTGGTTCCTCACCTCTCATGCAGAGGCACTCTGACTTCAAAGAAAGCAACCCTAATTATTCACTTTTTACTGCATGTTGGGGGGGGGGGGGGGGGGGTGGGTGGGTCTATTCTTGTTCCCCTAAAATAGGGCCCTGGACCCCACACAGGAAACCTCTGACATGTGAAACTGTTTGTGGGTGTCCACTTGTCTGGAAACATTACCCCGTATTTCTTTACTGGTCAGTAAAAAATTTTCATTCATGGTTTCTTTTCCTTTACAGAGAATTGATGAAGTCGAGACAAGACAACCCCAGGGCCATGTTAACTTGTGAGCCTCCTGCATCCGAGGGCTGTCTGGCCACTGCCTTGGTAAGTATATAGAAATAGCTGTAGACGGGGTTTTCTTTTTGTCTGGCCGTACTCAATGTTAGGCAGTGCAGGCACCTGTTTATTGGTATCATTTTTTTCAGGTACTCAGATAGACACTTAGTTGTGAGTACTGACACCTAGTTTATACACTTTTGTAGCGAGTACTGCCATTGTCTTCCTATGAGAAAAAGCCCTGGCAGTATTTGCATTCATAGAAGGGGATAAATTGCAGAGCAGTAGTTTGGGATATATTCATTGTTGTTAACTACTGTGTGTCAGTGGCATTGGAGGTAGAAATTAAGCTGCTGTAGTAAAACTTTTTTAACTTCTTCTTTCTTCTTTGCGTTCACCAGCTGTACACTCTGGTGGAAAGTTCTGGTTGCTCGTCCACTACTGAACTGCAGTTCTGCTTCAGAACCTGAGTGTTGTGTGTGCATCAGTTTTACAGATCTCATTCTCTTGAATACAGACTTGCCTCTCCGGCAGATGCACTCCGACTTCAAAGGAAGCTCCCCAATTAGTCGACTCTTACGACATGCTTTTGGGGAGGCAGTGGGTCTATTCTTGTTTTCCCCACAATGGGGCCCCGGAACCCACACGGGGAGGCAGTGGGTCTATTCTTGTTTTCCCCACAATGGGGCCCCGGAACCCACACGGGGAGGCAGTGGGTCTATTCTTGTTTTCCCCACAATGGGGCCCCAGAACCCACACGGGGAGGCAGTGGGTCTATTCTTGTTTTCCCCACAATGGGGCCCCAGAACCCACACGGGGAGGCAGTGGGTCTATTCTTGTTTTCCCCACAATGGGGCCCCGGAACCCACACGGGGAGGCAGTGGGTCTATTCTTGTTTTCCCCACAATGGGGCCCTGGAATCCACACGGGGAGGCAGTGGGTCTATTCTTGTTTTCCCCACAATGGGGCCCCGGAACCCACACGGGGAGGCAGTGGGTCTATTCTTGTTTTCCCCACAATGGGGCCCTGGAACCCACACGGGGGACCTTTTTAACATAAGCTCTTTATTTTTTGGTTGCTTGGAATTCATGTTAATGAGGTTTTACTGTATATGAGAAGTCTATACGTAATCACACATCGTACTTCATGTTAATGAGGTTTTACTGTATATGAGAAGTCTATACGTAATCACACATTGTACTTCATGTTAATGAGGTTTTACTGTATATGAGAAGTCTATACGTAATCACACATTGTACTTCATGTTAATGAGGTTTTACTGTATATGAGAAGTCTATACGTAATCACACATTGTACTTCATGTTAATGAGGTTTTACTGTATATGAGAAGTCTATACGTAATCACACATTGTACTTCATGTTAATGAGGTTTTACTGTATATGAGAAGTCTATACGTAATCACACATTGTACTTCATGTTAATGAGGTTTTACTGTATATGAGAAGTCTATACATAATCACACATTGTACTTCATGTTAATGAGGTTTTACTGTATATGAGAAGTCTATACATAATCACACATTGTACTTCATGTTAATGAGGTTTTACTCTATATGAGAAGTCTATACGTAATCACACATTGTACTTCATGTTAATGAGGTTTTACTGTATATGAGAAGTCTATACGTAATCACACATTGTACTTCATGTTAATGAGGTTTTACTGTATATGAGAAGTCTATACGTAATCACACATTGTACTTCATGTTAATGAGGTTTTACTGTATATGAGAAGTCTATACGTAATCACACATTGTACTTCATGTTGTCTTTGACTTAGTAATTCATGTCTATGTGTATGTGTAATTATGGCAAAGTCAAAAATATATTTTCATATCCGTAAGTGGGTCTCTGTCAGTATGTCTTTGCCAGTGTGGATGTGCCGCTGTGGCTTGAGTTGCTTTGATGGATTATGTCTGCCCCAGACCTGAGCAAGACCATACAAAAGGAGCCGTTCACGTTTTCCAGCCCATCTACACACTTTCTCAGTCTGATCTAGGTCAGAGGGGTGTCTCGTTGTACTGCTTTCTTCGAAAAGAGTCTCTCATATGACCTAGGCTCATGCTGAGGTAGGGGGGTTTGGATCAGTGCCAGTTCTACATGTTCTGGGTTCGTTGAAAACTGTGTCGCCATGTAGTGTAGAACATGAAATCAATGGAGGCATGATAACGTGACATCCCTCCGATGTAGAAAAGGCAGTGTGTAGATGGGCCCGAAACGTGAACAGGACCATACAAAATATCCCTCTTGTGGGTTCGGGCAATATTGTAGGGGGAAGAAAGGATTGATGCACTAGCTCCCTGACAAGTATGTTGTAAAAGCTGATTAATTAGGGATGTTTGTTGTGAAGAAGTGCATCTGCCTCAGAGGTGAGGAACCAACAGTCTGCATACAAATAAGCTAGATCTTTAAAATGGATGTACATGCAAAACCCAAGTAACAAGACTGAAGTCTAGAAGAGAACCTTCCGCTGGAGTTTACACCTGGTGAACACGATGAAGCAGAGACAGACCAACGGTTATTGCATATTCTTCTTCTTCTTCTGCATTTGGGCACGTTGTATTTGTGGCTTACTGACTATTACAAAGAGAAAGGATAATATTATCAATCCATGGGTAGTTGATCAGGAATGCAACTTTCTCAGACCAGACCAGTAGACTTCATAGACTTAACTCTTTGAGTCCCAAGGAACGCATCATACATTCATAGGTGTTGTAATCTTATAGTCCAAGAGTTAAAGTTTCTTCTAGTTTCTTCTAGTGGTCATAGCGCAGGTGAAAGGTTCACACAGCGGCCACCGGTCGGGTCTGTTACCTGGGATACCAGCTAATTGAATGCTGGGCGATTAACACAAAGGCTCCTGCAGAACACAAAGGATTCGGCAGTTGAGATATTTCCATTGTCCAAGTCGGACGTGTTTCCGCGGGGTTAGCGGAAACTGTGTTGGCTCTCTGTATGAGGATATTATAGAAACGTTTTCTCTTTGTGAGGTTTTGATTTACCGTTGTTTGCGGGAGACAGTTCAATGTCTATTTACTTATTTTAATGGCAGGAGCCCATTGAGAAAAGCTGCTGTAATCTTTTATATCATCAGAATAGATAATGGAGATTTATTATCGTACATGTTTTATTGAATAATCATCATCATCTTGTGACGTGTAACTTTAATGCCATTAAAGTTTATGTGGCCTGTCACAAGCGTTATTGTTGGCTTGTAAAGGTAGCGACTGTATTACATGATGCTGTGTCGGTGCCAAGTGTGCCAGTTATAGAATGCAGGACTTCACTGTAGCACATCCATCAAGGAGATATCCAGCGGAATACTAGAATAGGCACCCTAGGCCTAAATACTTGGTTGAATATAAAGTATACAAAAGAATGTACAAATTAAGTGTACAACAGTGGATGGCCAAGCCGGTCCTTTGATGGATTTATAAACAGTGTTGATTAATCCTGTGTTCGTGCTACAGACTGATGATCGTTTGAACGAATACATAAAACTGTTCTACATAAAGTTATAAATTAACGGATCCTGAAAGGAGTTATAAACTATTTTTTTTAAAGTGTATGCAGTGCTAACGGGTGTTTCTAGCAGCTTTACGAACTTATCGGACATACGTGAACTAACAGTAGGCCTTAATTGATTGCCATTTACAGCTGTATAAAGTGCTGGTGACATTAGCAGTGTTTTTTTTGACTCTATAGAATTACGCGTTTGTTCTACCGTAATTGACATTCTTCAACGGAGTTCAGCAGTGGATGCTTGAGTTTCGCATCATTACTACTAGGTCCCTGTTCACAGTACGTCGCCTAAGGATCGCAGTACGTCGCCTAATGATCGCAGTACGACGCCTGAGGATCGCAGTACGACGCCTGAGGATCGCAGTACGACGCCTGAGGATCGCAGTACGACGCCTAAGGATAGCAGTACGACGCCTAAGGATCGCATCTGTGGATTTAAATCGGGTAATGTTTTTTGTTGACGGATGGGAGTTGTTTTGTGTGCTCGTTTCGTCTCACAACATATCCGAGGTGTTAGAGTGAATGATTATCATCCATGTTTTCTGTTATTTGTAACTTTAATATATCAGCTCATTGAGTTTGGGATGACATATTAGTTCTTTTCTTCAGCTTTTCTTGTCAAATTGGCGGCTCTGATATAGAGGATATGCAAATATTCGTGGCCTTTCTGACAATTAGTCGCTAAAATTGTATGCGTTAAGTGTGTTTCCGTCGTCACGTCATTGGTGTGCTCTTCTGTTTACTTTTCATGATTTCTTTTTTATAACAGGCTTGTGGTGTCAACTTTATTTTTACTATTCGATTCTCTCAACGTTGTCGTTTTGTACATTCGTTGCAGTGAACGAAGTGTAGCGTCTTGTTTGTCAACCATTGTTTGTCTCATTTTTTTTTCCCCCATTTATTATTATTTTATATTTTCTGTATTGCATAATATATCGAGTTATAATGGCTTCCTTTGCGGATTTTGTTGAGCTAGGCCGATCTATGAGTTTAGAGGGGCCAGAGTTGGTAAAATTTGCCGAAGCCAGATTAAAAGAAATTACAGAGAGAGAAGAAAGAGCGTTAGAAAGACAGCAGAAGAAAATTGACTCTGAGTTGAAGATACAACTTCTTAATGCAGAAAAAGAAAAAGCAGAGGCAGAAAAAGAAAAAGCAGAGGCAGAAAGACTAAAACTAAAAGAAGAGTCAGAAATGCTAATTTGTGTAGAAAGAGAAAAGGCTGAACTACAAATAAGGTTAGAAAAGGAAAAGTTAGAGGCAGAACGGGTACTTAAGGAACAGGAAATAGCATTTAAAAGAGAGCAGATGTTGCAGCAGATGCAGGAAAATGATAAGCAGCAGCAATTTAAAGATCGAGAATTAGAATTGTCTCACAAGCAGCAACAACTTAGATTCGACACTGAGATAGAAATTGCTAGAGTAGAGAGAGATAAAATGATGGCTATTAAGGAGGCCGAGAGTAAGAAAAGTGTGGAGATGGATCAGCTCTCCAACCGAGACAGGAATAATGGGTCATACAGGCCGAAGTTGCCCTTTTTAACAACAAATGATTGTTTACACTCTTTTTTGGACAGATTCCAAGAAACGATGTCGTCAGCCCAGATTCCTGAGACACAGTGGGTAGCTCGTCTTAGAGATCTACTAACCGGTACAGTCTTAAACACGTTCACTAACTTACCATTGGAAGACCGTGCATCATTCCAGACAGTGCGTCAGAAATTATTGGCTTCCCAAAATTTGACAGAGGAAAACTACCGTCAAAAATTCAAAAACACAATGCCTTCCTCTGAAAAAAGTTTTGGTGATTTTGTTGCCAATGTTAAGACCTTGTTTTCTAGGTGGACAACTCTGGCGCAGGTCGGTAATTCTTATGATCGTCTAGCAGACCTGATGATTAGGGATAAGATTCTGTCCTGTTGTAGCACAGGATTGTTTGCTTTCTTTCAAGAAAGAAAACCACCATCTATTGAGGAAATGGTGAAACTGGGTGAGCAATATATGAGTGCTCATCCTGGCAAGTCATTGCAAAAGGAAAGTTATACAGAACCTATTCCTGCCGCATCTAGCATGCGCGTGAACCGCTCACATTATTCGCAAAATAATGTTGCTCAGAAACCTCACACTTTTGGCAGAGCAGGTCACTTTAGAAGCCACAGCTATGATCGTTCCAGACGACCAGATAGAGCCTTTCAGAAGACAGAACAGTCACATAGGTACTTTAGCCGGCCTAGAGGTTGTCAGTACTGTTCTTCCTGGCGTCACCGATCAGACCAGTGTCATCACAAAGATTATAGACGGGATGACGAATCTCCGACACCAGACAGGAGAAGGCACCATGATAACAACCTTAAATGCTTTGTGTGTGGTGGGAATCACCTGAAAAGATTCTGTCCTAGAGTTACACCAAGACAGGGCAATGCAGTTCAGGTAGAGGACATAACACATGCCAGCCACAGCGATACAGTACAAGTCAGAGTTCGACCTGACATCGTGTATCCTGCTTTGTCCGCCATGCCTACAGAATGTGGATTACCTCTCCATTTTGGGTACATTGGCAAGGTTAGATCTACAGTTTTGAGGGACACGGGTGCGAATGTTATTGGCGTGGCAAGATACTTAGTTCCTTCATCTGCATATACAGGAAGGTATGCCAAATGCCGCACATTCGGTGGAAATCTTGAAAAATATCCACTTGCGATTGTGAAAATTAGATGTCCCCATTTTACCGGAGTTGCAGAGGTATGTGTTGTAAACCGAGGTTCACCAGATATCATTCTTGGTACAGTTCCAGGTGTGCGAGCTTGCACAACAGAAGATATTAAGAAGTGGAACGATGACAATGACACAGTGGCCAATGCTGTTACACGAGCACAGCAGAAACACATAGACAGAGATAGGCACCTATTTAAGTCCAGATAGCATTTCATGAGCTATCATTTTTGGGTCTAAGAACTTCTACGCTAAATTTATTCCCCATTATTCCTCTATAACATCTGTGTTGTCTGAGTTGACAAGAAAGACGATGCCTCGAGAGGTGTTTTTGGGATGAATCCTGCGCACAAGCACTCAGCCAGATACAAAGAACATTTAACAATAAACCATTTCTGAGATTGCCTAATCTATCACTTGATTTTTATGTTTCCTCAGATGCTTCAAATGTCGCACTGGGAGCAGTAATTTCCCAAATGTACGATGGGACTTTACATCCTTGCCTCTATGCAAGTCGCAAATTGTCCGACACTGAAACACGCTATAGTGTCGGAGAGAGAGAAGCACTGGGAATTTACTGGTCCATCGCTAAATTCTCCAGGTACCTAATAGGGAGAAACGTTTTATGTAATTACAGACCACAAGTCACTTGCTGTTTTGAACACAGGGTCTGTAACAAATGCCCGTATTCTTCGTTGGACATTGTTTCTTCAGACTTTTAACTATACCATCATCTACCGGAGTGGTAAGGAGAACGTACTTGCTGACTATTTGTCCAGATTTCCTTGTACGTCATGAGACAATCAGTTCCTTTTCACATTGGAATTTTTATACCTCACTACACTACAATGGATGCTTATATATTGGTATCAACATACTTTATCCAGATATGTATATTTCAAGGACATACCTATGAGAAGTGTTTAGTTAGTTAATTTCTCAAGTGTTTTGGACAGATGATTCCATTTATTGGGATTGACAGTAATTATGATATGTGGATTTAGCTTATGAGTTATTAGTGAACCAGTTATGATATTATATTGTATTTCTTGTTGTTATTTCATGTCTTATAACTAAAAGTTATCATCATTTTATTTACATGCATTCTTATTATAACAAAAGTTATCATCATTTCGTTTACATGCATTCTCACTTAACTACATGTGGATTTCACTAGGTATATTCGAATATAAGTTGTCTAGATGACTACAACAGAGTTAAAATTATGCAACTGAAAACATAGATTTTCAGTTTGTGAGAGGGGGGGATAAGCTGTTGTAATCTTATAGTCCAAGAGTTAAAGTTTCTTCTAGTTTCTTCTAGTGGTCATAGCGCAGGTGAAAGGTTCACACAGCGGCCACCGGTCGGGTCTGTTACCTGGGATACCAGCTAATTGAATGCTGGGCGATTAACACAAAGGCTCCTGCAGAACACAAAGGATTCGGCAGTTGAGATATTTCCATTGTCCAAGTCGGACGTGTTTCCGCGGGGTTAGCGGAAACTGTGTTGGCTCTCTGTATGAGGATATTATAGAAACGTTTTCTCTTTGTGAGGTTTTGATTTACCGTTGTTTGCGGGAGACAGTTCAATGTCTATTTACTTATTTTAATGGCAGGAGCCCATTGAGAAAAGCTGCTGTAATCTTTTATATCATCAGAATAGATAATGGAGATTTATTATCGTACATGTTTTATTGAATAATCATCATCATCTTGTGACGTGTAACTTTAATGCCATTAAAGTTTATGTGGCCTGTCACAAGCGTTATTGTTGGCTTGTAAAGGTAGCGACTGTATTACATGATGCTGTGTCGGTGCCAAGTGTGCCAGTTATAGAATGCAGGACTTCACTGTAGCACATCCATCAAGGAGATATCCAGCGGAATACTAGAATAGGCACCCTAGGCCTAAATACTTGGTTGAATATAAAGTATACAAAAGAATGTACAAATTAAGTGTACAACAATAGGTTACTGCCTAGAAGCCCAATGAACACATGATGCGCCGATTTTAACTTTTTTGACTACCCCTTGGGCCTTTGATGCTAAACCTTATGGGACTCAAAGAGTTAATAGACCTCAGGGTGTGTAGCACATGATAAAAATCGGCTTACACGTTCAAATTAAAAAAAAACCACACACACACACAAAAAACCAGACCAGATTTCTCTTCTTCTCCTTTGCATTCAGCAGCTGTAAAATCTGACCAAATGTTCTGGTTGCTCATTCACCTCCAGAGTTTGGTCTTGCTCCAGAACCTGAGTGTTGCATGCACATCCGCTTCATGGATCTGGCTAATTTGTATGCATTTTTTTTTTAATCCTTGCTTCTCGGGCCGATGCACTCCGACTTTGCAGGTAGCTCTCAGTTAGCCGACTCCTACAACATGCTTGTTGGAGAGGCAGTGGGTCTATTCTTGTTTACTCCACAATGGGGCTTCAGAAACCACATGGAGTGGCTAGATTTCACAAAGGAAAACTACACACAAAAGAATATTATAGGATGTGCTATTGTGGGGGACAGTATAATTTTAGCACCTTGTTCGTGCTGACATCTTTCGCTCATTTGTTGAGATTCTGCTTCTGTAATTTGTGGAAGGAGGCAAAAGAAGTGCTTGGGGCTTTTTAGCAAAAGTTAATGGATGACGTTTGGTGCAGGAGAGCCTAGGATTTGATACCACAACATCCAGCTTAAGAGTGGAGATGGAGGCAGTCACTGCAGCTTTCCGCTGGCTAGAGAACTTGACACACACACATCGTGATTGTAACTGATTCAGAAAGCATGCTGAGGAAGATCAGACAGGTATGCTTTGTGCAGAGTGGCATGCTTTGCTGCGGAGGACACGGGTGAGGAGTATTGTCTGGATTTTTTCACCGCGGCACGCCGGTGTGTTGGGAAATGAACAGGCAGACAGACTGGCTGGCTCTGCACAACTTGGTTTAATACTGATACATGGTAAGGCAAACGTGGTTAGTGCCTTGTGGGAGAAAGTGTACAATTCGGAGGAGCAGATGGATCACCACAGTCTGGTGAGATTGATGCAGTTGGGGGTGACGAGAGGTTCTGGCAGATGCACGAGGCTCAGAGGAAAGGCAAGACGGACGTTTAATCAGAATGCTACTGGCACCATTAGTATCGGAACTCTTCGCTGGCTGCTAAAGATGGGAATGGAGCACTTATGGGTATGCCCTGAGTGCTGTGATGTCGGTTCTTGAATCAAATCAATCAAATCAAATGGAAGGAGGTTGGGACACTTTTGTAGATAGCCATGTGCAATAAAAGGACCATTTTTAAAATCCAAAACATGAAGAAAAGTCAGCTGATATATTTCCCGAGTAAGAAAATTATAAAGGGCCCTTTTCATGCCATTAGCATATTATGCATATAGGGCTAGACCTATATTTGATAGATCACAGTCGGTATTCGGTGGGTGATGTGGACAGCATCACACCCTTTTACTTCCCAGGATTTTGCGTGGTACACATTTTAGGATGGGTTGACCTAGAAGCCAAGGTCATGTTTGAAACAATCCAGCTTGATATAGATTTAAACCTACAACCTTTGAGCCCAAGGTGAGCGTCTAGAAAGTGATAGTGGCCCTCTGTCTTCTTAACTGAATCTCTTTTCCTGAACTTTCGTCTGTATCTGAAGGATTAGTGATCTGTTGAAAAGCATTATGTAGAATATAGCATCTTGTGAGCATCGTATATTTGATGTTGTGAAACAAATGCGCGGCCTTTATTGACAATGACCCCCAGTATCCTGACCATTATTTCCCGAGTATCATGTCTCCTTTGTTGAGCCTCATTGTTCCTCCAGCATCACACATCGTCCTTGTTTAACCTTAATGTTCCCTGAGTATCGCACCTCCCTTGTTCATCGTCAGTGTTCCCTGAGTATCACATCTCCCTTGTTCAAAACCTCATTGTTCTGCGACCCTGGCATCTCCCTTGTTCGAAACCTCATTGTTCTGTGAACGTGGCATCCCCCTTGTTCGAAATATCATTGTTCTGCGACCATGGCATCTCCCTTGTTCAAAACCTCATTTTCCCCACAGTATCACATCTCTCTTGTTAAGCTTCGTTGTTCCCCCCATTGGTGCATCTCTCTAGTAAGTAGTTCAACCTTAGTGCCCCGCCCCCAATCCTCCTAGTTTAGCGTCAGAGTTTCATGAAGAGGCCAGTATATCAGCCTTCTGATGACCTGTACACTGGACTGTGTCTGGACAATAGATTCGCTTCACCAGAGACAGCTAAGACAGAATCCAAGGGCTCAGAAGAACACCTTTAGAAAAACTAAATTCTAAATGCTAATGTACAGGCTAAAATCAATTTCTTGTTGGTCGTGGCTAATATACGAACTGATTTTTGTTAGATTGATTTACAGTTTTACACAGTAGCCCGATAACATCAGATGGAAGATGTTTTAAAGAAATTTAATGGCTCAAGCAAAGGCGGCATTTAACCAAAGGAAGAATATTCTTTGCAATCTTTCTTTGTCATTTGAGACTAGAAAGAGAATTGTTAACATCTGTATAAATCCTATCCTGGTATACAAAAGTGAATCATGGACAGTAGGACGATTTGTGAAAAACTAAGAAGTGGCGGAAATAGGGTTTTATAGACGAATGATGAGAATACCCTGGATATATAAAAAAGAGTAATGAAGATGTCTTGAAAGAGTCTTGACTCACCAAAAGAACTGATTGCCAACAGCAGAAAGAGACAATTTACATTCTCTGTTCATGTGATGAAAAGGAGAACATGGAGTACATCGTAACGGTGGGAGAATTGGAAGGGAGGAGAGGCAGAGGGAGTCCGCCGATGGTAGACAGTTTGACATCATAGCATAGAAGATCACCACCAGGTTGACCCAGCTTTGAATAGATACCAATTGCAGTACTGGGAAGTTCAGGCGGCCGGCTCGATGCTGACTGTATCACACACCGAGTAACGATTGGTCTGTAGCAACGAATCTTTAGTCCGGCCCTATATGCCCGATACGCCTGGAGGCGTCGAAGGGTCCTTAACTTATGGAAGATCATCTGTGTCAGAATTGATTGAAAGTATGCTAGACCAAAGCCGACTTCAGTATTGAAGATGGCCTTGTCTAGGCGTATGTTGCGGATACGACATCACTACCAATGCCACACGGTACTGACTAGAAGAAGAAGAAGACGAGACTCAGACGTCAGGTACATCGACCACCGGGTCGTCCATTGGCTGGCCGGTAGACGACTTCGTCGCCAGTCGGGACAGTATTTGGGTCTTCTCCTGTGATGGCACGAACACTGCAGGAGTCCTATTCAGAGCTACTTGGTGGCGAGCATTGCTGTTTTTTTATAAAGCGCACAAAACCTAGTCACAGTTATAACCTAAAGCCCACCCCCCCCCCCGCCCCCCCCTTCAGAGATGCTGGTTGAACTTGACGATTAGTGTATGTGTTTTCTTCTTCTTCTTCGTGTTCACCGGCTGTAAACTCCAGCGGGAAGTTCTGGTTGTTCGTCCACTTCTGGACCTCATTCCTATTCCAAAACCTGAGTGTTGCGTGTACATCCGTTTCACAGGTCTGACTCATTTGCACACAGACTGTTGGTTCCTTGCCTCTCAGGTCGATGTACTCCGACTTCAAAGGAAGCTCCCAATTAGTCGACTCTTACGACATGCTTTTGGGCAGGCAGTGGGTCTGTTCTTGTTTTCCCTTTTAATGTAGCCCGGAACCCACACGGGAAAGTGTGTGGTTTGTTTTGAGCAAACCAACTGAACGAAAGACGACACGTATTCCTTATGCAGTCAACCAAAACAATTTTTCTGTATCGCCATGACTGGAATAAGGTAATTTCGTTGTCAGCTCGCCTATGTCCATTTACAGTGAGGTGAACTTTCATAGCTGTTATTTGGTAATTTACAATATGTTTAAGGCACACGTGTGAATTCCTGTTCCAGATAAACCACAATTAAGTATTACTTTCACTCAAATACGCGTTTTAAAATCGGATCTCAGTCTCCAAAAGCGATTTTCCTTCTTTTTCTTCCAGAACTTCAGGGTCCTCGTCGGTGCAACGGGGTTCGTGCACTGTGCTGAGATTTTTCAGATTCAGGCTTGAGTTAGGAGTAGAACGGAACACGTATGCGTTTACACTAGTGTGCCATGGTGTTATTTCGTCAGCCAAACTAAACTATCTTCCAGAACCTCTGTACTGGATTGTTTTTTGTTTCCCTAAAATCCTGCCTGTTTTTGGTGATTTCCAGATTTCCAGAGATCCAGTCCCACTTTCTAGTTCCTAGTTCATTGTACAAGTTTCTGCACCACACAGCAGGACTGAGTGTAGTAACATTTGACGATTCTCATTTGTAATTAGCTTTCGATAATTTTCTTAAGCCTGGATGTAAAGGTGATATATTTTAAATCGACTCTGCTGAGATCGTGTTTGTGCTTACAGCTGCATAGATTCGAACCGGATGTATTTTATGTAGGCCTACTTTCCTGCCTGATCCATTTTATTCAGTAACTTAAATGTCCTTACTGACTTCAAAAGCCCAAAACTCGTCGCGGAATGACTTTCCTTTGTGAAGACGCTAGATATTCTCCAGACTCCAGACATGTCTTCAATTACGGAAGGGGGAGGAGGGGGGAAGGGGGAGAAAAGCCTGTCTGGGTCATGAACTTGCGCTTGTCCCTGCAGAATTTGATGGTGAACTTCAACTCCTGGTTGTTTGCTGTTCATGTTTGTAGTTTGGGTGTTAGTTTGTCGAGCAGTTGGCGGATTCCTCTGTGTGACAGTTGCTCCCTTGCCGTTCTGTGACGGCGGTGACCACGTCCAGTTTTTGTAGCGGACTTACGGGGATGTAAGTGGGATGTTGTTGGTGGGCTTCGGGAAACAGGTAAGAATTTGTCCAGATATTTTGATGGTGCTCCTCGCCGCCCTTATCACTTTCCTCAGCATACTCAGCACCGCCATCACTCCTCATCTTCACCTTGTTATTCTGTCGTCATTGTTGAAGCCGCTGTTATGTTTGTCATCTTTTTCTTCTTCCTATCACTACCATCAGTATCATGTCGTCATCGCCCCCGCTTGGGTTCCAGGGCCCCATTGTTGGGGAGAGGAGGGTGGACCCACTCCCCCCCCCCACCCCCAGCAAGGATGTTGTAGAAGTCGACTAACTGGGTGCCTTCTTTCAAAAGGCCGTTTACTTGTTTGGGGTTGACTGACTGACTGACTTTCTACTCCACCAGGACATCAAACAAGAGATAAACACCCGATGACACAAAGTGCCACCATGCGGATGAGGATCGCCGTGGAGAGGTCCCAGAAACCGCGTTCAGACATTTTGCCAAATTTATGGCCTGCCTATATTGCAGACCCCGGCAAAAGCCAGGGTGGAGCTTCAAATAAAAAATTTCATCCTGAAAAGGACGATAGGGAAACAACATTTGTTTGGGGTTAAGACAGTCGTAATTGAATTCCACATCTTAAGAAGGGAATGTTGGGACAGTCGTAATTGTATTCCACATCTTGAGAAAAGAACATTGAAACATGTTGGGACAGTCGTAATTGTATTCCACATCTTGAGAAAAGAACATTGAAACATGTTGGGACAGTCGTAATTGTATTCCACATCTTGAGAAAAGAACATTGACACATGTTGGGACAGTCGTAATTGTATTCCACATCTTGAGAAAAGAACATTGAAACATGTTGGGACAGTCGTAATTGTATTCCACATCTTGAGAAAAGAACATTGAAACATGTTGGGACAGTCGTAATTGTATTCCACATCTTGAGAAAAGAACATTGAAACATGTTGGGACAGTCGTAATTGTATTCCACATCTTGAGAAAAGAACATTGAAACATGTTGGAACAGTCGTAATTGTATTCCACATCTTGAGAAAAGAACATTGAAACATGTTGGGACAGTCGTAAATGTAATACAACATCCTGAGAAAAGAACATTGAAACATGTTGGGACAGTCGTAATTGTATTCCACATCTTGAGAAAAGAACATTGAAACATGTTGGGACAGTCGTAATTGTATTCCACAACTTGAGAAAAGAACATTGAAACATGTTGGGACAGTCGTAATTGTAGTCCACATCTTGAGAAAAGAACATTGAAACATGTTGGGACAGTCGTAATTGTATTCCACATCTTGAGAAAAGAACATTGAAACATGTTGGGACAGTCGTAATTGTATTCCACATCTTGAGAAAAGAACATTGAAACATGTTGGTACAGTCGTAATTGTATTCCACATCTTGAGAAAAGAACATTGAAACATGTTGGGACAGTCGTAATTGTATTCCACATCTTGAGAAAAGAACATTGAAACATGTTGGGACAGCTGGTTTCTGGAAAGAAAAGTCGAGGAAGACAACGCCAGAAGATTCTTGACAGCGTTGTGTGATGGCATAGATGGGGTGCCAACACACTGATGAACGCTGTTGGAGATGGCAGCATAATGATCACCCACTGCAGTCAGGAAGACGGTGATAATAGTGTTGTTATTGGGCTTCAGCATTCAGTTAGGTACAGTTATAGTTATGGTCGTCTACACTTCAGTCAACCCCCACCCCCTCCTTCATGTTTGTCCACTCACAGACAGCACAAGGAAGCGTGTGTCCAATCGTCTTGAGGTCCTGGCGGTACCAGTGTTGCCACTTTTCTTTGACAAAAAACATCCAAAACGGAGTCAAAAAGTATCTAAAAACATCTAAATGTGCATGAAAAACATCCAAATGGAAAAAGCTACAAATTACATAGCAGTTGATAGGTTATTTACTTGACTTACAAACAGCCAAGCTAAGATGACATCAGCAGTGTTGATACTTTTCTTTGACGAAAAAACAACAACACCCAAAACGGAGTCAAAAATATCTAAAAACATCTAAATTTGCGTAGAAAACATCTAGAAAAAACATCCAAATGGAAAGAGTCACAAATTACACAGCAATTGATATGACTTAGCCTATAGAATCATGTCCTCCTCTTTACTGAAGTATGCCTTACAAGATCCACAGGATAAACTTAGCTTGGATGAAGTTGAAGCTTCAGATCCAAAATGACTCTGGTATGCTTTAGCTGTTCCAATTTCTTTTAATACCCAATCAGGGAGCTGATAAGTGGAACAGCCTTTTCCTACTCTTATCAGGCCGAATTTTTTTTTTGTCAAGATAGCATTTAAGAGGTCGAATTTCATGCTGTTTCTTAGGTTACATTTAATAAATTCACTCCAAATGAAAACATCTAGAAAAACACCTACCATCTCAAAAACGCTATCTAAATGCAAGAAAAAACATCTAAATGTAAAACATCCAAAGTGGCAACACTGAGTGGCACCCTGTTGTGGACTGCTGTTTATCCGTCTCTGGGTCACTTCCTGTCTCTTACCCATAACTTACAACAACACACGCACGCGATTACTTCTGCCGCTGCTCCGCTGGGTTGAAGTTATTTAGCGACACACAAGTGAATTTATGTATTGTTGTTTTTTCATTGTATCATTGTCCATTTGTAGTGTACCCCAGAACGTCCCATAGTATAGGGGCGTTAGGGTTAGGCTTAGTAGTTGTCGCTATTCATTTAAGACTAGCCCTTCCCCCACACCCTCCCATAATATGGTACTGTCCGAGTGGCTGGTGTGTGTTCACTATGTTTATCGAGTTTATACACACATTAAACTAGTTTCATTAATTTGCAACACAGTTGGGGGAGGGGGAGGGAATTAATTATCATTTTGAAGGTAAATTAGTGTGCTATTAAAAAATATCATAATAATGAAAATAATAATACATAGCACACTAATGTATCTTTAAAATGATAATTAATTTTTAAAAAAAAACCCATGTTGCAAGTTATTGAAACTGTAGTTCAATTTGTATATAAATCTACTCGATTAACATAGTGACACCGGCCCCTCAGAGTTGCACAAAAAACGGGAATTTCCATTGACCTGGATGTCCTTATAAGAAGCTATAATGGGCCACGAGTGCCAGGTAGTGTGTGTTATTGCAAAGCTTCAGTTTACAGGGGGAAAGGTGCCGGTACTCATCACAGTGTCTAAAAGGTACCGGTACTCAATATAAAATGTATGTTTTAGGAGCACTAAATCAAATGGTACCTAACAAGGTGCCGGTACTCTGTACCGCCAGAAGACAGTCCGCCCAAGACCGGCTTCAGCTGACGGCCATGCTGCTGATGTCACCAAACCGGGCTAACGACACGTTAACGCAGCGTTTCTCAAAAATTTTTCATTGGGTATAAAAAAAAAATTGCGGCACACCTACCCTTAAAGCGGTTTGACTATTTAAGTTGAAAAACACCTGCAAATGTAATGTCAAGCAGGTTTGGAACAATTCTTGATTATTGCCACGGCACCCTTGACAAACGCTCGTGGCACCCAGTTTGAGAATCGCTGCTCTAACGTATCTTTAGCCCGGCGTGGTGACATCAGCAACATGGCCCGTTAGTAGGAGCCGGTCTTGGCCCGTTCAAGTCCTCAAATGGCTGCACTGGGTCAAGTTCGAGGTCACCTTCTTCCATTATTTCCGCTGACGTCATGTCTATTTTAAGCATGCCATTGAGCAGTCTCTCAGAGATCATGCAGTCTGGTTCCACTGTTTACTCCCACGGACCCAGCCAGCGATTGTGTGGATCGATATCCTACATCCATCAGTCGGTCCGTTGGCCTGTCTGTCCGCTAGGACTCCCTCCTACTGGTTCATTGTGTCCGTAGCCGGGGGGAATCCCCTAGAGAGGTGGTGAATGGTACCGTCAGTGTGTGTAAGGCATCGATGTTTTCTTGTGTCTGATGTCTGGTTTCATTCACATCACTACCTTCACCGTACCCCATCACACCAGGATCTCTCTTTCTGTCTTGTCTGTATTTCTTCTTATTTTTTCCGTTACTTCTTTCTGTCTGTGTTTCTGCAGGCCTTTCACCCCCATTGTGGGTTTTAGAGCTCTTTCAGGAGTGGGAGAATGGACCCACTGTCTCTTAATAAGCATGTTGTAACAGGTGACTGTTTAACTAGTTACTCAAATTGCCCGTGTTTGACCAAAAGGTGCAGATATCAGAGCCCAGCTGTAAATCACAAGCGTACCGCCCGCACTTTAAAAAAAAAACGATTGGCATTTCTTCCCCTTTCCTTTTTCTTTATTTCTCTGTCTTTCTTTTCTATTCTTTTCTACCAAAACGAATATTGGTAATCTTAGTTTTATCTTCACAGCCAACGGGTCACACAATAGTTGCCCTTCCCCCCGTGCCAACGGAAAGCACACTGAATGTCCATCACTGATCACTGTCTCTTGCACGAAATGACACTCACACAGAAGACTAATGTCTCAGCATATTCACTAGCACACACACGCATTAAAAGTATAAGGCAGCTGTCAATAGTGCTAACACAAACAGTCCGACGTAAAAACATGCAGTTCATCATCGACGGAAGCACTATAGCGGTTACAAACAGATCAACAGTTGCACACGCGATCAATTTTTGTCAGACAAAAGGTTGTTGCGTGTCCTTTACAGGACGTTGCAGAACCAACCCCAACAGCCCCTGGCTGTTGTGTGGTTTTTCTAGGCAATGTACGTCCAGTAGTTTGCCATTGCTTACTGGACGGTCGGCTTTCTTGATATCACTGTCGAAACCAACGCAAGGCGCATGGTCCGCAACTGGGATCGAACCCGGCATCCCGGAATTACGAAGCGTTCGCATCGACTTAGCCACAGAGCCGACTAATCAGATAAGGCATCACCAATTATATCGCAACAGGCCATGCGAAATTTTTGAATCTACAGTTCACAACACCATGTTGTCACAGACGAAAAACATTCCAAATGAAATTCACAACTCACAGTGTCGCGCTGTGCACTCAACTCTGTAGCTGGGCGACAAACTGTTTCCTTTTAGTATAAAAATGGAGCACAAATGCAACGGCCACCGTCCGTTAGAAGCAACAACAACAACAAAATGCCACAACTTAAAACAAGACCGTTTCTATCGTCCAGTTTGATCAAAAGTCTGAGAGAGAGAGAGAGAGAGAGAGAGAGAGAGAGAGAGGAGAGAGAGAGAGAGAGAGAGAGAGAGAGAGAGAGAGAGAGATGAGTTTAATTATGTGTACATGGTCACAACAGGAAGTAATGTACTAGTTCCAGTGACATCAGCATCAAGTACCTTGCCGCTTGGCGTGTGCGATGATGCATCTCCACAGCTTGACATCTCCCAACACCATGTATCATTTCATCTGCGGACACCCCTCCATGCTATGACAAAACATAGCCAAGCATCTTTTCGCAAAGAGGAAAGAGACCGACCTGTACCCGGTACACCTCACTCCCGTCCTCTCCCACTCCCAAAAATTGAATAAAAATAACAGCATGTATCATTAACAAACAAAAAGCATTATTGGTTCAGCTGGGGATTGAACCCAGGACCTCTCGCGTGTGAGGCGAGCGTGATAACCACTACACTACTGAACCGGATGAGAGGCTTTCCTCTCGAAATGCGATATCCGATTTTCCTAATCTTGTTATGATAATGTAGATGTTTAAATAAAACCTATAGCACGGTGTCTTTAAAACAAGTAAAGGTTTACATTTGGGTTGATGTAACGTTTTCGTGGCGGATCGTGGACTTGCACTCAGTCTTTGAAAGAAAGGAAAACAATTATAAAAATACACGTGTGGGATTCGGGGCCCTATTATAGGGGAAACAAGAATAGACCCACTGCCTACCCAAAAGCATGTCGTAAGAGTCGACTAATTGGTAGCTTCCTTCGAAGTCGGAGTACATCTGCCTGAGAGGCAAGGAACCAACAGTCTGCATACAAATAAGTCAGATATGTCAAATGGATGCACAGGCAACACTCAGGTTCTGGAACAGGACTGCAGTCCAGAAGTGCATGAACAACCAGAACTTTCCTCCGGAGTTTACAGCTCGTGAACGCGAAGAAGAAGAAGAAGAAGAAGAAGAAGAAAAAGAAGAAGAACACACACAAAAAAGGGGGTGGGGTGTCATGGCTTTTCAATTGAAATGTTGCAGACAAAATTCGTAGAATAGACCCACTTCCTTCCCAACAAGCATGTCGTAAAAGTCGACTAATTTTGGAGCTTACTTTGAAGTCTGAATACATCTGCCTGAGCGGCAAGGAACTACCAACTGCACACAAATAAGCTAGTGAAACGGATTTGCACGCAAACTCAGGCCCTGGCACAAAGTCAAAGTTCAAATGGACGAACAACCAGGACTTTCCGCCGGAACTGATCTTTTACGTATTTTGTTATTTTCTCTTATAGAGAGTTTCAAAATTGTTTCACCAGTAACCCGTTCTAACCAGACGTTGTCCTGCAAGGGATTTTTTGAGGGGGGGGGAGAGAAGGGCATTTTATGGCTACCCTGTTATATAACAAAAGAGGAACCATTAAATCGCTACATTCGCCGGAACGTTCACAAAAACGTCTAACTCCTGTACAAAAGTTCTGGTTATTTGTCATTGGGTTCAGCAGTTTAGTGGTTATCACGCTCGCCTCACACGTCCTGGGTTCCATCCCCAGGTGAACCAATGTTTCTAGTTTCGTCAGGGTCACTGTTTTTAGCAGTGGTAAATTTGTTGCTTGTCACAGTCGGTGACCGTTGCATGTTCCTCCGTTTTTAGACCAAGTGGACATAGTTTTGTCACACAGCTAAGTGCGTGACGCGACACTGCGAGCTGCAGATTTCCTGTCTTTCTTTCTCTCTTTCTCCCCCCCCCCCCCTCTCTCTCTCTCTCTCTTCCTCTCTCTCTGGAAAACGACTAACCGCATGGCAGGGCTGGAGCACAGATAGTGTTAAACATTTGAAAAATAAAGGCTAGATAAAAAAAAAGGGGGGAGCTGGGGGGTGACAGTACTGCGTACCGCTATGGGAAATATCATGTTGTCAAGTCACAAATATCAATCCTGAAAAGAACACACCTGAGTGAGAGTGCTAAAAGTTCCACTGAAGTAACAATATATTATTTATATATGTTTTAAAGGGAAGGGTAAAACACAGGAGACGACAGTACGACACGTTAGTTAATAAACTTACATTAGAATTATACAAAAGTCTACAGTTCATCTCTTCATTGTCCAACAGGGTTCAGTAGTGTAGTGGTTATCACGCTCGCCTCACACGCGAGAGGTCCTGGGTTCAATCCCCAGCTGAACCAATGTTTTTTTCCCCATAAAGAAGGGACTGCCGTAGATAAATTTTTCTGTTTTTTTTTTCCTTAGCGGTCACCGGATATAAACTTCTTTTCAAACTTCTGGTTGTTCTTTTGGCAGAACTTGAGTTTTGCATCCGTATCCGTTCTATTATATATTATCCGTATCCGTTCTATTATATATTATCTGTATCTGTTCTATTATGTATTATCCGTATCCGTTCTATTATATATTATCTGTATCCGTTCTATTATATATTATCTGTATCCGTTCTATTATATATTATCTGTATCTGTTCTATTATATATTATCCGTATCCGTTCTATTATATATTATCTGTATCCGTTCTATTATATATTATCTGTGTCTGTTCTATTATGTATTATCCGTATCCGTTCTATTATATATTATCCGTATCCGTTCTATTATATATTATCTGTATCCGTTCTATTATATATTATCCGTGTCTGTTCTATTATGTATTATCCGTATCCGTTCTATTATATATTATCTGTTCTATTATATATTATCTGTATCCGTTCTATTATATATTATCTGTATCCGTTCTATTATATATTATCTGTTCTATTATATATTATCTGTATCTGTTCTATTATATATTATCTGTATCCTTTCTATTATATATTATCTGTATCCGTTCTATTATATATTATCTGTTCTATTATATATTATCTGTATCCGTTCTATTATATATTATATGTATCCGTTCTATTATATATTATCTGTTCTATTATATATTATCTGTATCTGTTCTATTATATATTATCTGTATCCTTTCTATTATATATTATCTGTATCCGTTCTATTATATATTATCCGTTCTATTATATATTATTTGTATCCGTTCTATTATATATTATCTGTATCCGTTCTATTATATATTATCTGTATCCGTTCTATTATATATTATCTGTATCTGTTCTATTATATATTATCTGTATCTGTTCTATTATATATTATCTGTATCCGTTCTATTATATATTATCTGTATCCGTTCTATTATATATTATCTGTATCTGTTCTATTATATATTATCCGTATCCTTTCTATTATATATTATTTGTATCCGTTCTATTATATATTATCTGTATCCGTTCTATTATATATTATCTGTATCCGTTCTATTATATATTATCTGTATCCGTTCTATTATATATTATCTGTATCCGTTCTATTATATATTATCTGTATCCGTTCTATTATATATTATCCGTATCCGTTCTATTATATATTATCTGTATCTGTTCTATTATATATTATCCGTATTCGTTCTATTATATATTATCTGTATCCGTTCTATTATATATTATCTGTATCCGTTCTGTTATATATTATCTGTATCTGTTCTATTATATATTATCCGTATTCGTTCTATTATATATTATCTGTATCCGTTCTATTATATATTATCTGTATCTGTTCTATTATATATTATCTGTATCCGTTCTATTATATATTATCTGTATCCGTTCTATTATATATTATCTGTATCCGTTCTATTATATATTATCCGTATCCGTTCTATTATATATTATCTGTATCTGTTCTATTATATATTATCCGTATTCGTTCTATTATATATTATCTGTATCCGTTCTATTATATATTATCTGTATCCGTTCTGTTATATATTATCTGTATCTGTTCTATTATATATTATCCGTATCCGTTCTATTATATATTATCTGTATCTGTTCTATTATATATTATCCGTATCCGTTCTATTATATATTATCTGTATCCGTTCTATTATATATTATCTGTATCCGTTCTATTATATATTATCTGTATCTGTTCTATTATATATTATCCGTATCCGTTCTATTATATATTATCTGTATCCGTTCTATTATATATTATCTGTATCTGTTCTATTATATATTATCTGTATCCGTTCTATTATATATTATCTGTATCCGTTCTATTATATATTATCCGTATCCGTTCTATTATATATTATCTGTATCTGTTCTATTATATATTATCTGTATTCGTTCTATTATATATTATCTGTATCCGTTCTATTATATATTATCTGTATCCGTTCTGTTATATATTATCCGTATCCGTTCTATTATATATTATCCGTATCCGTTCTATTATATATTATCTGTATCTGTTCTATTATATATTATCTGTATCCGTTCTATTATATATTATCTGTATCCGTTCTATTATGTATTATCCGTATCTGTTCTATTATATATTATCTGTATCCGTTGTATTATATATATTTGTAACAGACTATCGGCTCCTAGCCTGAATAGACCCTGACTTCGAAGGAAAAACAAACCCTAATTAGTCGACTTTTATGATCTGCCTCGCAGTAAATATATCCCTCACTTTTTCTGTGTATTTAAATGAGGCCCGGAGCCCACACGGGGAGAAGGTACAATAAAAGATAGAGAAGAGAGAAATGAAATAATTATATCTCTGTGAACGGTGACGAAACACACACAAGAGAGCTGGAACATCGGATCGGATCGCCTACGTAGTTTTCATTCATCACTTATTGCTGATATGCACAAAAAAGTTAGATCTGTAAAACGGATGTGCACGTAAAATTGAAGATCGGGAACAAGACTGGAGTCCAAAATTGGACCACCAAAAAACAAAACCACAACATTCTGCCAGTGAACGCTGTGAAGAATCGTTAGTTGGCAGGCGGTAGCGGGTCCAACCCTGGCATAGCGGCTATTTACGATTTGACTAGGCAATTAAAACTCAGGTCAAGGTAAAAGCCAAAAGTCCATTTTGGACGAACAACCGCGACTTACCGCCGGAATTCACAGCCGGTGAACAAGAAGAAGAAGAAGAAGACTAGGCAATTTTACGTGGAGTAGTTTGCCGTTCGAGTGGAAGACCTCGGAAAATATGGAGTGATGGCATTAAGAACAGCCTTACAGAAATGAAGGTCAGTCCTAATAGTGCTATTGACAGAGCTTATCAACGAACATTACATCTCCACCCGACACTTCGATGAGGTAAAAGGTGGAGAAGAAGAAGAAGAAGTTTACCGTTGCGACTCAACGGTCGGCTCTCGGCTCTTTGTACCACTGGTGAAACCACAGCCGGGCTCCAGCCTAAGCAACAGACACCGGAGAAGATGACTGATAGACAGTGTTGCTGATTATGTTTTGGCATTCATGACGACAATCAGCGTTTGTTTGTATGCTTTTGTAATATCATCATCTTTACTTCCTCTTCAACCTGCACCACCACCACCTCCTCCTTCTCCTCCTCTTCTTCTTCGTCTTCTCCCCTGTCTCCTGCACATTCTCCTCTTCTTCTTCTCCCCTTTCTCCTGTGCGTTCTCCTCTTCTTCTTCTCCCCTTTCTCCTGCGCGTTCTCCTCTTTTTCCGTCTGCTCCCCTTTCTTCTGTGCGTTATCCTCTTCTTCCGTCTGCTCCCCTTTCTCCTCTGCGTTCTCCTCTTCTTCGTCTTCTCCCCTTTCTCCAGCGCCTTCTCCTCTTCTTCGTCTTCTCCCCTTCCTCCTGTGCTTTTCTCTTGTTCTTGCATGTCTCCTTTGTGTCTGCCCCCCCCCCCCACAGCCCTTATTTTTTGCATGCCACCGATGTCTTATCGTATTTCTTTCCGTTTATACATTCGTATGTTCATTTGTCTTTGTCTTTTACAACTTTATGAATGTTTCATCTTTCTCCCTATCTCGTGTGTGTTTCTCTTCGCCTTTCTCGCCCACGCATTATGTGTGCATGCTCTGTCTCAGTTTGTTGTTCTGCCTTCAGTTGATGCGACGGTGTCCGTCTCTCAGCGTCTGCATTCTCTCTCTTTCTCTCTCTCTCTCTCTCTCTTTCTCTCACACACATCATCCCTTTCCCCACCCGTCCTTTTTTTTCGGCTCTCTATTTTCTCTAGAATCAGAGAACTCGGCCCACTATTTCCCGCCCCTTCTCCAGCAACGTAGAAATGTTGGCTTGTGTCATCTTGTGGCACCCTCCCTTCGTCCAACCCGCTCCTCCGTCTTCCTATCTCCCATCCTCTTCCATTGAACCCACTCTGGTCGTCCCTCCTTTGTGTCTCCTCCGGGTCGATGGAGCTGTTGATACTGGGACGATTACCCGCGATTGTATGTGGGTCCAGACTGCAGGAGATACAAGACCACAAGACATGGCTGGAACACACGTTGTGGTGACGTGTTGTTTTTCTGTGTTGTGTGTGCACCCGCTGTGGGGTCAGTTCTGTGGATCTTTGTTCGAAATGACTTTATTTCAAGTGGTTCGATAACGTAATAGGTGCCATCTTTTCAAGTGCTATGTTTCTACACGTAATAACGCTGTGAGTAAATACTCATCGTTTACTGATAGGAATCGACACCCTAGCACACCGGACATGCCCATAGGTGCTCTGTCTCCCGCAGCACATGTCTTCAGGTGTGGATGCTAATTGTTCTCCTTATCCTGTCTCTCATACCTCCGACCTTGATCGCTCCACTGCTAATTCCTCATTCAGACATCGTAACACACCTGATGTCCTGTGTTGTCACTTTGGATGTTTTACATCCAGATTTAGATGTTTTACCTTGCATTTAAATGGCCTTTTTGACGTTTAAATGGTAAATGTTTTTCTAGACGTTTCTTATTCGGAGTGAATTTATGAAATCTAATCTAAGAAACAGCATTAAATTTGACCATTTAAATGCTATCTTGACAATACAATTTTGCCTGATAAGATTAGGAAAAGGCTGTTCCACTTATCAGCTCCCTGATTGGGTATTAAAAGAAATTGGAACAGCTAAAGCATATCAGATTCATTTTGGATCTGAAGTTTCAAATTCATCATCCAAGCTAAGTTTATCCTGTGGATCTTGTAAGGCATACTTCAGTAAAGATGAGGACATGATTATATAGGCTAAGTCATATCAATTGCTATGTAATTTGTGACTCTTTCCATTTGGATGTTTTTTTTCTAGATGTTTTCCACGCAAATTTAGATATTTTTAGATATTTTTGACTCCGTTTTGGTTTTTTTTTTTTTGTCAAAGAAAAGTGGCAACACTGCTGATGCCATCTTAGCTTGGCTGTTTGTAAGTCAAGTAAATAACCTGTTTTACGCTTATGGGACATCGAGCATATTATGCGTGCTTTATATATGTATAAGAGTTAACATGACACCCGTGATTTTACTACTAGGTACCCATCTTAGGCTGGTGGGACTAGGGTGCCTAGAATAGTTTTGAAAAACAACAACTCGCCTCCGTGCAGATTCCAACCAAGAATTGTTTTACTTGATGTTTGTAATACACCATAAGTACACTTACATGCATTCTATGGAAGCCGCCAATTAGTCGACTCTTTACCACATGCTTTTGGGTAGGCAGTGGGTCTGTTTTGTTTTCCACACAATGGGGCCGCGGAACCCACACAGGAAATTGGGTACTGATATAAGTAGGTGAAAGTAAGAGAGCACACATTAGAGAATATCTTCTTCTTCTTCTTCTTCTTCTTCTTCTTCTTCTTCTTCTTCTTCTTCTTCTTCTTCTTCTTCTTCTTCTTCTTCTTCTTCTTCTTCTTCTCTTCTTCTTCTTCTTCGTCCTCCTCTCTTTCTTTCTTTCTTTCTTTCTTTCTTTCTTTCTTTCTTTTTCTTTCTTTTCTTTTTCTTTCTTTCTTTCTTTCTTTCTTTCTTTCTTTCTTTCTTTCTTTTCTTTTTCTTTCTTTCTTTCTTTTTCTTTCTTTTTTTCTTTCTTTCTTTCTTCTTCTTTCTTCTTCTTCTTCGTCCTCCTCTTTCTTTCTTTCTTTCTTTCTTTCTTTCTTTTTCTTTCTTTCTTTCTTTCTTTCTTTCTTTCTTTCTTTCTTTCTTTCTTTCTTTCTTTCTTTCTTTTCTTTCTTTCTTTCTTTCTTTCTTTCTTTCTTTCTTCTTCTTCTTCTTCTTCTTCTTCCTCTTCTTCTTCGTCCTCTCTTTCTTTTCTTTCTTTATCTTTTCGTCTTTCTTTCTTTCTTTCTTTCTTTCTTTCTTTCTTTCTTTCTTTCTTTCTTTCTTTCTTTCTTTCTTTCTTTTCTTTCTTTCTTTCTTTCTTTCTTTCTTTTCTTTCTTTCTTTCTTTCTTTCTTTCTTTCTTTCTTTCTTTCTTTCTTTTTCTTTCTTTTTCTTTCTTTCTTTCTTTCTTTCTTTCTCTTCTTTCTTTCTTTCTTTTTTCTTTCTTTCTTTCTTTCTTTCTTTCTTTCTTTCTTTCTTTCTTTCTTTCTTTCTTATTCTTATTCTTCTTCTTCTTCCTCTTCTTCTTCGTCCTCCTCTTTCTTTCTTTCTTTCTTTCTTTCTTTCTTTCTTTCTTTCTTTCTTTCTTTCTTTCTTTCTTTCTTTCTTTCTTTCTTTCTTTCTTCTTTCTTTCTTTCTTTTCTTTTTCTTTCTTTCTTTCTTTCTTTCTTTCTTTCTTTCTTTCTTTCTTTCTTTCTTTCTTTCTTTCTTTCTTTCTTTCTTTTCTTTCTTTCTTTCTTCTTTCTTTCTTTTCTTTCTTTCTTTCTTTTCTTCTTCTTTCTTCTTCTTCTTCTTCTCTTCTTCTTCGTCCTCCTCTTTCTTTCTTTCTTTCTTTCTTTTCTTTTTCTTTTTCTTTCTTTCTTTCTTTTCTTTCTTTCTTTCTTCTTTCTTTCTTTCTTTCTTTCTTTCTTTCTTTTCTTTCTTCTTTCTTTCTTTCTTTCTTTCTTTCTTTCTTTCTTTCTTTCTTTCTTTTTCTTTCTTTCTTTCTTTCTTTCTTTCTTTTCTTTCTTTCTTTCTTTCTTTCTTTCTTTCTTTTTTTCTTTCTTTCTTTCTTTCTTCTTTCTTCTTCTTCTTCTTCTTCTTCTTCTTCTTCTTCTTCTTCTTCTCCGGACCCCTTGGGAAGGTTCAGGTCGTTCGTTCACTTGTAGGTTGAAGTCTTGTTTCAGAACTTAAATTGTGCGTCCACATCCAATCCGATTTGCAGATTTGGTTTATTTATAAACCATATGTTGGTTCCTCGCCTCTCGGGTTACATACACTTCCAAATGGAAAGACACACCCTTCCTTAATCGACTTTAACGACATGCTTGTTGGGTGACAGTGGGTCAGTTGCCCCCCACCACTCCCATCACCAATAGAGGCCCTGGAACTATCCCACGCGGGGATGTGAGTCGGTGGCTCTAAGTGTCGACTGTGCTTCGTTGTTTCAACAGGTGTTTGGAAACTGACAGTCTTGCTTTGGTTTCGACAGTAGTCGATCGTTTAGCGAGCAGTGACAAACTACTGAACATAAATTTGCCTAGAAAACCCACACCATTGATTCTGCAGCTTGTTTTAAGGATAAACTACTAACTCTTTTGAGTTCAAACTTCGTGATGTGAAGGCAGCAGGTTCGAATCCATATATGATCACCGTCAAGCTGTTTCTATGTTGTGCAGTTATTTGCCAACTTTTTACAGGAACTTGGCAGGTCAGCCTAGGAGTTTGTAGGAGGTCTGTGGTTGGATTATGCAAGGTTGGCAAAAATGATGCCTTCTGATGGTTCTGAAGTGGTCTGCCACTTGTGCATGATTGACCTATGTCTTGTCTTGTCCTACTGCTTACGTCATAAAGAGTCACAGAGAAGAGTTATATATAGTTTCCAGTTTTTTGTTGGTTTCCTTGGACGTCGCAGGGCATCTTCGTGAGACTAGGAATCCTCAGTCTACATAGCGGATGTGCATGCAACATTCAAGTTCTGCAACAACAATAAAATATCGCACTTAACCTCCCTCATCTGGATCTACACACCTGGTCATGCTGGCGAGAAGGTTAGTGAGTCAGCGGACCAACAGAGCAGATATCATCAACGTTGATACTAACACGATTGCGTGGCATGGGAGCAAAGTATGGTGAAGGACGCCAGTGCCGCCTTTGAGGCCAAGATAGGAAACATTAAAACAACATTGTTTTAGTTGAGCCTGCAGTGTCCTGTTCGTAGAGGGAAAATTGTTGTATGTTGCTTTCTGTTGAGTTTGCTAGTCTGAGTGTTGCATCAAGTTGCAACTGGTACTGTTAGCATGTTGGCTTCCCCGGAAGGAGACGGAGCACGTTTGGGAATGTCCCGTGAGCACTGAAGTTAATTAATTAATTCATTCATAATTTGTTTCAGATGGTCAACGCCAATGGAGTCAGCTTTCTGTTGTAACCTAAACCTTCTTACATTGGACATACCAGAGGGAAGACCAGAACCGAACAGCTGGAAAACACAACGTTAGGGCCAGCTAGGATTGTCTACAGTCAACACACCTACTGCCAGGATACGCCCTAACTCAATCATGCCAGATTGTGTCACTAGACACAGCAGATGTGTGCGGTCTCTGGCATGACCCAGATAACAGCTGAGTATCTTCAAGACAAACGGCACGTGGACCTTGCGGCTAGAAAGCCTTCATCAGTATATTACATAAATATACATCACAAACACAAATGACAAGTAGACTTTGAGGCTAGAGAGCCTTCATTAGCACATTACATAAATATTCAATACCACAAACAAGAAGAACACACAGATTTATCTAACTAAATTGTCTAAGCAAAATTACACGTCTTTCTGGCCTATAGAAACTCTGACACGTGTGTGACCAACAGAAATAAGTACTATCCAGAAAGGAGGAAAATCTGTAAATGGCAAGGGATGTAACTCGGAAATATCTAATAGCACTGTGTTGGGCGTTAAGATCCCTTGATGAATTGGAGCCCATTAGATGGATAAAGTGATTCTCGGTCAAGGTGGCTGAATGACCAACACAGAATGACACTGGAAGGACTGGGGATACTGTTGAAGGACAGATACCTGAAATAGACTGCTGATTGGCTGGAGAGAGACAAGTATCCAGTCTTCTACTCCTGTCTGGAGACTGAGAGATAGCTGCTGGGAAGTGTTGTCTTCTTCACAGGATCAACAGCTGCCCCAGGACAAGTAAGTATTGGTCTGTTGTCTGTTGAAGAATTATTATTGTTTGTGACTCATGAGTTTTGTTTCCACTGTGGCAGTTGTTTGTTGTGAATGTTTATTCCTTCTGTTTGTTGTGAATGTGTGTGCCTTGCACTTGTTGATGTGTGGGCCTTGCGTCTGTTGTGAATGTCTCTGTCTTGTGTTGTGGACATCCGTGCTTTTGTTTGTGCGACAGCAGCCACAATAAAGCAACAACAGCTACAACAACACTAATATCAGGAGCCACGACAACCTAAACACCAGTTAGCATCGACAGCAACATCAATAACAGCAGAACCAACAGCAACCACATTATCAGCAGTAGCAAAATCAAATCTTGTTAATGTCACTTATTTCTACGCTCTCTCTGAAAGGTGTTCAGTCTTGTCTGTTTTGCCCGAAGTTCGCGCATTTTTCAACAAGCGTCTGCAGTCTAAACGTGGGATTCCATGGACTTTTAAGTGCCCTACATTTACCTGTTCAGGTTCTTCTCGTGCGTCCAGTTGACCCAATGTTTCTGAGGTAAAACTGTGTCATAGTCTTTGTTGCCACTCAACCATGCCGGCACTTTATTTTCAAAGGGTTACAAATTAGGCACGCAGGCCTGTCTTACATTGGGCCCTTCCAAACTCCCATCTCTCACACAGCAGTTGTATTTCATCAATAAAGCATGTTAACTACATATTTATTCCGTTTTCAAATTCGTGCCGTTTTATTTTCGATAAATTCTCCGTAATTCAGTACGGTGACATTTGATCCTTGTGCTGTATAATTCCTAAAATGCAGCCCAACAAGGATTATAGTATATTTATTTATATACATCAGAGTTAGACGCGTGTCTGCAGTTGTTTATCATGGGAGCGTAAGTCGATGCACCGCTTACAATTTTGTGTAATGTACTTTTGCATCAATTTATAAACGCACTTAACTCCTGCTCAACGGAGTAAGTTGTAGAACAACAGAAACACAAGACCACATACCAGATACGTCTAATGAAGGGAAAAGAGGTCATGCACTTTTTGCCTTATTGGCTGTAGCACGCATATCTCGGCAGTTAAGAAAAATCAGAATTCCTCACCAGGGCTGTCGAAATTGTTTTGGGAATGGTACCAGATTTGTTTTGAAAAGGTACCAAAACACACTAAAAGATACATTTTTTTTTTTAAAATTAAAAAACCCGTTAAAACATTTGTAAACACACAAACACACAAACACACACACACACACTGCTTAAACAATGTGTTTTTTCCCCTTCTCAGTTTGTCACAAAGCTAATGTGCTGGTTTCCAGTGGGTGCAGTTAATGCTATTATTTCACCATGCATTAATTGTTGAAGTCTTCACAGAAGAGCGATTTTTAAGCAGAGATAAGTCTTTCAACAGCTGCAGGGGAATGAGCCAAAAAAGATTAAGCATACATTTTGATACTGTTAGCTATTTTCTTCTCCACATTTTTATTCTGAAATTGTGTTTCAGCATGAGGTGGTGGATCTTGCAGTGTTAATTTCCTGGTTTCTTTATTTATTCATAATGTTCTTTTTTAACAGTACACTCATAGTCATTTTTTTTTCAAAAAGTTAAACACGTGGGAGATATTACAAACATTTATAAAACGTATCATAGCCTGGGATGGAGTACCAAAAGTACAGTTTTGCGCGGCAGGGGTCAAATAATACCAACTTCGGCAGCCCTGCTCCTGACATATCAGGAGACCTTGTGAAAGGTAAACACCTCCTGGAAGGTCACCCCACCTGATTCAGCTGTGACCTAGTTTTGACGGTGCTTCTCGGCTGCTGCTGCTGCTGACCTACTTTACACCGAGCCGTTTTCAGGTTAATGGAATGTGCAGGCAGTAGATCCCATAGTTGTGGGTACTCAAATCTCTGATGTCGTTGATAAGAGGATAAAAGTGTAAACATAAAAACCCACTCAGTGTGGTGTCAACAAAGGGCTCTCTGTTGCTGGGTAATAAAGAATCAGGTTACCTTTTAAAATTAATCGTCTCTGTTTGCCGATCTTTGTATCTGTTTGTAGGTCTATCTATGTTTGCTTGTCTGTTTGTCTGGATGTTTTTAGGTTTATAACTACTTATTGACCATTATTCGTTTGCGTCTGTCTGTCTTTATCTGTCGGCATTATATGTATGTCCGTCTCTGTGTGTCTATCTGCGTAAACTGTTGAAAATGACCCTATCTCTTTACAGTTAACTGCATTACTTGCTCCCAGAATCTTAATACGTATCTCTCAGCCTACCTATCTACCTCCTTGAGTTGTTAACCCTTAGGCTCGGTATTATGGATATCGTCACCCTTCGGTCTTGATTCTATAATACATACCGTAAATCTGGGAGAAATGTGGCTTTTCTGCCTACCCCCGGGCGGGAACCCGGACCTCAAGGAGTTCGTCACCCGGTCACCGCTCAATCCGGTTTAGCCAACTACGCTAGCGAGCCGGGCATCTACCTCCTTAACTGTACATCCACCTCGCGACCTACCTTTCTCGCCTTCCTAGCCACAACTACCTACCTACATACATTGCTCTCTCCTTACCTAAATATCTCCATACCTACCTGCATACCTCCCTCCGTCTCCCCTACCTCCCTGTCTTCCTATCTATCTACATATCTGCCTCCCTCTCCGCTACCCCCTATCTACTTGCCTACCTACCTCTCTACCTACTTTATTACCCTCCTCGTTACCCCCCCCCCCTCTCTCTCTCTCTCTCTCTCTACATGCCTTCCAAACTCCCTACCTGCTTGTCTGTCTCTGTCACCTTCTGGAGATAACGTCTGTCCTGTCTGTCTGTCTGTCTGTCTGTCTGTCTGTCTGTCTGTCTGTCTGTCTGTCTGTCTGTCTGTCTGTCTGTCTGCCTGCCTGCCTGCCTGCCTGCCTGCCTGCCTGCCTGCCTGCCTGCCTGCCTGCCTGCCTGCCTGCCTGTGTGTCTGCCTGTCTGTCTGTCTGTTTAAATACAAAGACAACAGCAGCGTTCCACACGAAGAACAAACGTGTGTAAAATATGTGCGATTTCTCGAGAGCTATTCGGACCCAATCCCCATATAGGGAGGTGAATCATGGACAGTCAGGTGATCGGTGGGACATTACACGATCCCGTAGGCTCTGTTTTTGTTCTTGATACCAGGTACCAGGTTTTACGTTTAATTTCAAGCGGATTTCAAATGAAAACCTTTAAAATGTACGTCGATATTACAATAACCAAGCCATTATTTTGTAACCTGTCATCGTTGTTGTTAAGGATGTCAAGAGTGTGCAGCACCAGAAGTAAGTTCTGCTCGGCAAGGATCAAACAGTGCCACATTTATGAAAGTACCAACTTGGGGCAGCCCTGGGCACGAGTTGTTGTTTCTCGCCAACTGTTTCTTGTCTTCCGGCGGATTACTCAGTTTGTAAGCATCCGGGACAAGAATGTAGCTCGAGTTTTCAAGTGTTGCTAGGGACGCTAAGTTCGACGATCGGCGGTGTCACGTGACAGCAAGTAAATATCATTGGGCATAAGCGCCGGGTCACGCGGAAAGCCGACATTTATTACAAAAAAACACAGGAGAGAGAAATGATGCACAGTGTGTTTATGTGTTCGCGTAGTCTGTCATGTCGTGATAGTTTTGCTTTGATTTCGGACCCTTTTCTTGGGCATAAGCAGTACTTGCTATATAATAAAGGTCCCTTTTCCGCGCATAGAGACGTGTTGAGCGTATAATGGTTGACTTATATTTTGTAGACCAAGCGGCACACGGTGGGTGATGTAGTAAACATCACGCCGGTCGCGTTTATTTCCCTTGACTTTACCTGTTATTCTAAAGGCTGGATCGACCTAAGGGCAAAGGTAAATTCTGACAAAACCTGAACACAAGACCTTCCGAGAGTCTAGCCGCTAGTCTACAGGGGGTCCCGTAGTGTGTATTGACAAGCGCTTATTTTTTGTGGAACCTCCTCCTTCTGCGTTCCCTCTTGACCGGGCAGTGACCACTTTATCTTGTGTGTTACGTCAGTTGTGTTGGGTGCCTATGACGGCTGTAAACGCTGCTCACACTTTACATTACAAAATAACTGTATTATTTTACTATTTATTACAAACATGCGACTTCGTTTACTTCTCGCCGAGCTCGTAACGCGTGTTAAAATACACGTTATATTTGTTACAGAACCAGTTTTCTAGCTCCAATACCCGGCTAACTGAAACTTGTTCCTGTTCGTTATATTTGTTACAGAACCCGTTTTCTAACTATCCTAAAATCAATCGTTGCATGCTTACGTTATATAAAGAAACTAACTTGTGAAAATTACCATTTACCAGTACTTTCTTCTTCTTCTTCGCGTTCACCAGCTGTACACTCTGGTGGAAAGTTCTGGTTGCTCGTCCACTACTGAACTGCAGTCCTGCTCCAGAAACTGAGTGTTGCGTGTGCATCAGTTTTACAGATCTCATTCTCTTGAATACAGACTGTTGGTTCCTTGCCTCTCCGGCAGATGCACTCCGACTTCAAAGGAAGCTCCCCAATTAGTCGACTCTTACGACATGCTTTTGGGGAGGCAGTGGGTCTATTCTTGTTTTCCCCACAATGGGGCCCCGGATCCCACACCGGGGACCAGTACTTTGATACTAGCTACGCGCGCATTCTTTCAACAGCGAAGCAACAAGGAGGAATTTGTCACGTGATATTATGTTGATGCTAGCTGGGCACACATTCTCTTAACAGTGAAGCAGCGAGGAGAAAATTGTTACGTGATACTCTTTCCAGTATAATGACTACATGCTAGCGCTTACACATTCTAAATAATCAAGCCTCGCCACTGGTTGACACCTAGGCTGTAATATCTTAAGAAACCCTTTATTAGTTGCCTTTACGGCATGGTTGTTATGGGGGGGGGGGCAGTAAGTGTATATTTGTTCGCCCCATGATGGGGCCTCAGCACCTGTACAGGGATTTACCCTCTGTGAGTGATATGAAGAACAGCATTGTCGACTGACTTTGCGTTAAAGCGTATTTTCCTTCCAACAATTGGTTAGGGCCCACCCAGGTCCTTCTGTATATATATCAATAGAGAAGGCCGTGGGTCCACTAAGGAGCATAGGGGTCGTCAGGCAGTGTGGGCTACGGCGATACTGAGTCTCCTGTATGGAACTGCAGAAGCCAATCATCGTAAATCATATTATGAGGAACTTGATGTTCTACCAGGCAAGTTCAGGCTAGGTTTGACATCTGTTGACGGTTAATGTGTCTTCATCTGGCAACCACCAGAGCGTGCAGCCATTACGTAGGATGATGACGTATTTTGGCACCAGCAATATTTTTCATTCATGCTCTTGCACTTTTTCTTTCAGCGGTTCTGAAATTTTTTGTTACACCGACTCTTTTTATTCTAGTCTTAGACTGGTCACTGCCAAAACGGATGGCGTAGGTATTTAGCTAAGTCTGCTGAGTGCACCGGCGTCTGTTGCTTAGGCGTTGCAACCGCGCTGTGTAATGCCGGGGTGTCGGGTTCGATCCCAGCTGCGGGCCTTGCGCTGATTTCGACAGTGGTATCGACAAGCCTACCGCCTGGACAGTAATGGGAAACAACTACTGACGTAAATTTGCCTAGAAAAACTACAACAGCCAGAAAAATGCTTTGGTTGGTTCTGCATCGTCCTGTAAAGAATACGCAACTAACTTTACTGAGGGCCCAGAAAGATGAAAATGGGGGTTATTATGGGCAATAGGCCTGAGCTTCATTAAGTAAGATCAATAATGTAATACAACTGGCACGTATCCACGGGCCAGTTACTATGCCTCCGCGGGCCAAATTTGTTTAAAGCGGACCATTTGGCACTATGTGGTTAATATGGTCAGTATTACGCCGGCCGTCTTTACTTCCCCAGGACATCTGTCATCATCATCATTAGTTCTCGTTATGCCTAGTGGCACATGAGGCTTCAGAGAGGACTTTCCATGCTTTCCTGTCCTGTGCAATCTTTAATGCAGTTTTCCATGTCAAAGATGCCGCACTCAGGTCACTTTCCATCGTTCGTCTCCATGTTGTTTTTGGGCGCCCCTGTTTTTTCTTTCCCTCTGGTGTCCATGTGAGAGCTGTTTTGGCGGGTATATCAGGATTGATTCTCATAATGTGGCCAAGCCATTTCCATCTTCTCTTGGTTATCATACTGTCTAGAGTTTCTTGGTTTGTGACTTGAAGTAGTTTAGTGTTTGAGATTGTATCTGACCAGAAAATTTTGATAATTCTACGTAGACATGTGTGGTGGAAAGTAGACAGCTTGTGTGCATCCTTTTTGGTCTTTCTCCAGCATTCTGCTCCATAAAGAAGAACTGGCAAAATGATGCTCTTGTAGAGTCGGAGTTTCGTTCCTCTACAGTAACTGTTGGATTTCCAGATCTGCTTCATCCTTCCAAAAGTGGCTCTAGCTTTGTTCAGACGCGACTGTATATCTTCCTCTGTCCCTCCCAGTAGGGACACCACACTGCCAAGATACGTGAAATGTTCTACATTTTCAAGAGTTTGGTTATTTATGGTCACTGGTTGTTGGGTTGGACTTTTTGTCATAATCTGAGTTTTCTTTGTATTTATTCTCAGTCCCACCACTTCTGCTGTGCTGTGTAGTCTGTTACTTCTTTCTTGTATATGTAGATCATCTACCCTGTTACCTATTTTAGGCTTGTTCTACATGCGACGCCCCATACCATGATTAAAATCACCGCCAACTCTAGATGTATAGCTAAAGATGGCCGTGATTAAAATCCACGCAGCCAGTGGGTTTCGATCGCGCTACGCTGGAATGACGAGTCGGTCTTGCAACGCCCAAGCCACGGACGCCGCTTTCTCCCTTGTCCGAGAAGATAAAACGATTGATTCACTACCCTAGAATGTGAAGATGCGGAGTACACCACTATTTCCTGTATATGCAGAAAAGTCAGGAATACAAAAAGAACTAGATCAGCTGGATTTTCGTATGGTAATCTTTGACCTACTAGACTCGAACTCAGACGTCTGAACAGTTTTCTTCTTCTTCTTCTTCTCCTCCTTCTTCTTCTTCTTCTCCTTCTTCTTCTTCTTCTTCTTCTTTTTCTTCTTCTTCTTCTTCTTCTTCTTCTTCTTCTTCTTCTTCTTCTTCTTCTTCTTCTTCTTCTTCTTCTTCTTCTTCTTCTTCTTCTTCTTCTTCTTCCTCTTCTTCTTCTTTTTCCATCGCTCACTGATGCCAGGTTGTAGCCCAGTGTCATGGCTTTCCGTATTCGTCTTGCATTTCTCGGGTGGCTTGAGTGATGTTTTTGTTCATCTTTTTTGCAGGTTTCTGCTAATCCATTTAACCTTCTACTTCTTGATCTTCCCCACGCCTTCCTCTCTTATATTCTGCTGTTAAATAAAAAAAAAATCGTATATGTATTTTGGTCCATCTCTATTCTTACTAGATGGCTGAACGACTTCCTTGTCTGTCAATATAATCCGGACATGGTCTGATTCCAGCTTTCTCTTTAATGATGGTATTCGCAACCCTGTCTCTTCTTGTGTAGTTAGTGACCTTGTAGTCATTTTCTGTTCTAGTGCCCTATTAATTGTCCATATCTGGCACTGATAGCATAAAGTAGGCCTAAAGATGTTATTAATCATATGCTGGTTTGCTGGAAGGGAGACATTTGTGTGTCTGGGCTAACTTTGTGGGCTAACTGGTATCTGACAGCATTTGCCATGGTACTCAGAGACAATGCAGAACCCAAAAAGAAAATGATAGAATCAAGTAATTCTAGTGACGTAGATTGCAGAGCATATCTTTGAAGGAAACGAGTGCATTTTGTGTTTTAAATTCTGGATCCATGCATTCATTGGTTGATCTTTGGTTCCTGCACATTTGAGAACCCCTGTTTCTTGGCGTGTGAAAAAAAGCCATGACGAACTGGGAGCACCACGTTTCTCTCAGAACGCCACAGTGAGCTGAGCTCTCATCCACATGTGTACATTTCTCACGCTTCTCTCTCTCTCTCTCTCTCTCTCTCTCTCTCTCTCTCTCTCTCTCTCTCTCTCTCTCTCTGCCTCCCACGCTACAAACTTCTCGTTTTACATCACCTCCCTTCTTTGAACATTCACACGCCTGAAGCCTCCTTTTACATCACCTCGCCACTTTAAGATAAGACACACCAACCTCCCTCGCATTTCCTTTCATTATTATGATGGTGATTTGTGTTTCCGGCCATATTTTCTCCCCGGGAGCTGTGCTGCAGAACGATCACATCAGGGCCAATTGTGAACTTGCATCATACGTCATTTGCAGGCACGTGCCTGGGATTTGAAGATGAGAATAAATGGGTAAGAGCAAACACAATGATGTTTTTATTTTTTCTTCTTCAAAGAAGCATCTTTGCGGCTTTCCCATTGCTGTGTTTAAGAAAAGAACTTTCCTTAACGTTCCGTTAGTTGTAGTGAATATGGGGGGGGGGGGGGGGGGGGGGGGTAGACGAATAAATAAAAAAAAAAACTGTTAACGTTTATATCTTCATGTGGGAGCAATCGCCTTCAACCAAATCACTCCAAGCCATATTCTTTAGCTACTGCACCTCCCTCCACGTCCTCGTCCGATTCCCTGTCTCTCAGTGTTTTGTTTCATTTCTTACGCCTTCTGGGTGCTGGATGACGGACATTTTAGTAACACTACTATCGTTTTGTCTTCTTTTTTGTTTACCAACCTACGTTCAGACGAAAGTCCTGGTTGGATTTAGGCTTTGTGCCAGGGCCTGAGTTTTGCGTGTACATTCGTTTTACTTTCTTCATAGTGTGTAAACATATAGCATCTGTTTCTGGTCATGATTTTTCAAATGCCTCCTTGGCTAAGTAATCTCATATTTCTTTGTGTCCTTTCAAGGGTGGCTGAGACGCTGTGTTGAGGTTTACAGCTAAGCTGCGATATCAGCGATTTTCTGCAAACCTGACTGCACTTCTGCCACTTCCACATATACACAGTTTCCTCCTTCAGCGGCCAGATAAGATTATCCTTTTCTGATGGGACTAGTGACGCCTATACAAGGTTCAAGTCTAGAGGATCGATTTCATTGCATGGGATTTTATTCCTTATGGCTCCCTCCCTCTCCCAAAGTGGCTAGCCCCTGCTGAGAGCATAGCACAAAGCACGAACTCCGTAGCTTCAGCGAATATCCACAGGGATCTCCATACAGATTTCACCCGTGAACTGAAGGGCGCCACCGTGAAAGGAACCCACGACCTCCAGAGCGCGAGGCAAAGGGCTTGACCACTTCGCCACGTTAACAACCGTCTTTCCGTCTTCGGGTTCAGTATCATCCTGATAGTGTAAGGTTTGAACCTGATAGCTCAGAAGTCTCCATGTCCTGCTCTAGCTGGAACAGATTTAGTGCGTGTGTATGCTGTACCACTTTCTAAGGCAGCTTCGATTATGGGGAAGACAAGAATAGACTTACTGCCTCCTCAACAAGCATGTCGTATGAGTCGTCTAATTGGAAGCTTCCTTCAAAGTCGGATTGAATCTGCCCGAGAGGCAAGCAACCAAAAATCTTCATTAAATTAATACAGGTCTGTTAAACAGATGTGCACGCAACACTTATGTTCTAGAACAATAGTTCTCAATCTTCTTAATCTTGTGGCGACTCCCAGCCATAAAATTATTTTCGTTGCTGCTCCATAACTTTAATGAATGTGTGTTTTCCGATGGTTTTTGGCGACCATCGTGAACGGTCGGTTCTTTCCCCAAATATGTCGCGACCTATAGGTTGGGAACATGACTAAAGTCCAGAGATGCAACTTATCAACACAGTGCTGTATTGTTTACCGTTAAATTGTGTAGTATTGTCTAATTTATGTACGTGCTGATGAAAACTTTATAGCCGCAACGTTCGCGTATTGTTCTTGCTTGTTATATTTTGAAGCTCGCTGATTTACTTTTTACTCTGTTTTTTAATCTTTCCCTGATGAAGAAATAAAAACTTTCTTCTTTTGCTTCCAGTGTGACTGACTAACAGACGGTCTGGTAACTGCAGTATTTCTCCCAACAGATGTCCGTCCGTATCTGCTGCAAAGTCCTGAATCAGCTGTAGCCACTTCTGTGTTCTCTGCAGGAGCCAGGGAGGTTTTCAGACAGGGTCAGCCCCTTGACCTCCCAACAAACACCGCGGCCACAAACAGGAACATCCGGTTCTTTGTTCCCGCCGGCGGGTTGGGTAAACTGTCGCCACCTGAGAGGTGTAATCTCTGTCAGCGGCTGCCCCTTTGATGTCCTCTGGGAAAACCGATGGCTCCAAACAACCGGATCAAGTTGGAGGCGTTTGTTTTACTTGGTAATCTAGCTCAGACCAAACGAATTTCCCACAGAAATACAGGCTCTCTTTTATCAAACACTCACAAAGGCGCGCGCGCATTCTCACACCTCTAAATACAGTAGAACCTCGCTTAACGAGCACCTCTCATAACGAGTAATTCGCATAACGAGCAAAATGAATTGTAAAAGAATGACTCGCTTAACGAGCGACGTTTCGCATTACGAGTGGCGAGGAGAAAGGAAGTCCCGGATTGTGCGCATCAGTCTGTGTTTAGCACTCGTTCCAGTAGCATTGTCGCTTGTGATCACACATTTTCTCAAACTTGTGTTATATTGTGATATATGTACATGAATCCTCCAGGCTTACAAGATGACCATTCTGAAGAATTTAAGTTCACCAAGATCCAGTTTCTGCCTCCCAACATAACCACTCCGTTACTCCAGCATATGGACCAGAAAGTTATTTCTAACTTTAAGAAACTCTACATCAAAGTACTCTTCGAGCATTGTTTTCAGATGACTGAAGGGACCAACCTCACTCTCAGAGAGTTCTGAAAAAATCACTTCCACATCGTTGCCTGCCTCAAGATGATCGACAAGGCGGGGGAAGGGGTTACCAAGAGAAACCTAACTTCTTGGAAGAAGCTTTGGTCGGAGAATGTTGTCGATTTGTGACTTTGATGGGTTCGAGACAGTACCCGTGGAACCTGTAGTCAACGAGATTGTGTCTTTGGCCACTATCATGGGACTGTAGGTGGATAACAGTGATATCGAAGAGCTTGTGGAAGAGCGCAGCCAAGAGCTGACCAACCAAGAGCTTATGGAGTTGCATTGTGCTTCACAGCAAGAAGTTTTGGAAGAAAGTTTTTTAAAGGAGGAGGAGGAGAAGGTAACAGAAAAGCAACAGTCTTCTGGCGAAATAAGAGAAATGCAGAAAGCATGGGAAACTGTTGCTTCTCACATTGAGAAGCATCACCCTAATAAGGAAGTGGCCATGCGCGCTGCAAATTTAATGATAATGCTGTGTCGCATTTTCGCCAAATTTTGAAGCGTCGACAAAAACAGATGTCTCTGGACATCTTTCTAGTAAAAAATAATTAGCTGTGTATCATAATAATTTCGACTTTTTTTTTCTGCAAATCGAATTCGCATTCCATGTGGGTTCGTTCCGCCTTTGAAGAAAAGATGAAGATGATTCACTGTCCTTGAAAATGTATATAATTTTCTTTGAATAAATGTTAGAGTATAACTTATACATAGCATTTCCTGAGTATTTTTTCGACATTAAACGCATTATCGTATTTATATTAATTTATATGAGAAAATGAGAAAAATTGCTTCGCATAACGAGTGTCTCGCTTAACGATTTTGGAACGAATTATGCTGGTTAAGCGAGGTTCCACTGTACATTCATTGCTTGCGTGTCCGACAATTCTTCGGTTTCTTCTTAGCGTTTCTCAAGTATAAACTTCGGTAGCAAGTTCTGGTTGTTCGTCCACTTTTTGGCTTAAATCTTGTCCCAGAACTTGAATTTTGCCTGCACATCCGTTTGTCAGATTTGGTGTATTTGTATGCAGAGTGTTAGTTTCTCATTTTTCAGGGCAGATGCACACTAGTCATCTGTCACAACATGGTTGTTATGGGACAGTGATTTTATTCTTCCCACTCCTCTCTCTCTCTCTCTCTCTCTCTCTCTCTCTCTCACACACACACACACACACATACACACACATACACCACCACACTGTCGCGTGCGGATATTGCTTAGAACGCACCAGTACTGAGCGAGCAAATGGGACAACAACAAAAAAAAAAAAAACAGGGTTCATCGTTCAACTGCGTTTGGAAGCATTGCAGTTTATACTGTTCTTCCACACTTGGCCGGTGGCATTAGTTACATTAACGACGCCCTTTTTCATCGTTGGTACGCCGCACATCACAGTCACCAGCTGCGTCCCGGAAACTGCATGGAAAGGGGGGAGGGGGGGGGGAATTGGGTTACAACAACGCGTTTATATTTCTGTGTGAGCAGTTACCTTCATATTTGTCCGTGGTATGCAGGTATTGTTGGCAATGAAAGAGCTGATAGACTGGCAGGTTTCACATTAATTGCAGATGGCCGGCCTATGGATCACGCAGATATAGGACGTTCCGAGGATTTGGGAAGCAACGTGTCCACATTACTGATAGGAATACGAGAATTTGTGGTAAAGATCGGCAGAGCCAAGCATGAGAAGCACACCTAGCGCATACAAAGTCTTATCAGCCAGAATACGACTGGCACGATTAACCGCGCGGACTGCGCGGCGACCGGGCCACGAACTCCTTGTGGTCCGGGTTCACGCCCCGGGGGTAGGCAGAAAAGCCACATTTCTCTCAGATTTTCGGTATCTATCATGGAATCAAGGCCGAAGGGTTGTGATATCCATAGTACAGAGCCTAAGGGTTAGCAACTAATGGTTTATGGTTATTTAATTTTTTTTTTTAAACGCGCGACGCTGATACACATGTTAAAGGGGCAATCTGAGCACCTGTGAACGTGTCCGGAGTGCTGTTAAGATAATCCAACTCAAAAATTATTCCTTAACAGTCCCTGGTAACTTTGATGTATAATATATGTATGTTGTGCGACAATTGAATTAGTATTGTCTGTTTTAAATTGGTAAACTTGTGAAATTTTGGTAGGTGGAATTTTTTTTTTTCAATTTCATTTTACTAATTTTTGTTAACATTCCGTCTGTTTATTTACTGATATATTTAATCACTAACGCAATTATTTGTTGTAGCTCTATTCTAAAATTATTCCTCAACAGTACCTGGTAACTTTGATGTATAATATCTGTATGTTGTGCGGCAATTGAATCAGTATTGTCTGTTTCAATGTGGTAAACTTGTGAAATTTAAAAAAATGGCATTACCACCCCTTGGGCTTCTGATGCTTAACTCTCTGGGACTCAAAAAGTTAGGAAGTAAAAAAAAAAAAAAATGCAGGCCGCCGGATATTGCCGAAACCCGGGATTGAACCAGGGACCTTTAGATCTTCAGTCTAACGCTCTCCCAACTGAGCTATTTCGGCCGACGAGTGTTAAAAAGAGGTTGAATACAGTATCTTACCATCGGTCAAAAAATTGCTTCAGTATTATTCAGTGTTATATTTAACGATTGGGCACAGACTGGTAGTTACAGACGATTGTGGATTAAATTAAGGACATATGTCACACCATTCATGACCTTCCCATAAACGCTCTGTCCTCATCTTCAGCAGCAACTAAGGAATTGCATTTCCGACGGAACAATTGTCAGTTTTCCATCTATAAGTTTTGAAACATGAAGTGACATTACAGCACGGATGTCTTCACATAAGGTTGTGCATCACACAATCGGGAGTACGCCGTCCTCATCTTCAGCAGCCGGCGGAAGAGTTCCAGTTCTGATAGTGCCACTGGTAGTCTGGTTATATGTCCGTCTTGTCTATCTTCTGAGTGTAGAGTGTCGATCAGATCCCGTAGTCACTGGCAGCTGTGGTGTAGAGTGTCGACCAGATCTCCTAGTCACTGCCAGCTGTGGTGTAGAGTGTCGACCAGATCTCCTAGTCACTGGAAGCTGTAGTGTAGAATGTCGACCAGATCTCCTAGTCACTGCCAGCTGTGGTGTAGAGTGTCGACCAGATCTCCTAGTCACTGGCAGCTGTGGTGTAGAGTGTCGACCAGATCTCCTAGTCACTGCCAGCTGTAGTGTAGTGTAGAGTGTCGACCAGATCCCGTAGTCACCTGCAGGTGTAGTGTAGAGTGTCGACCAGATCCCGTAGTTACTCTAAGCTGTTGTGTAGAGTATCGACCAGATCTCCTAGTCACTGCCAGCTGTGGTGTAGAGTGTCGACCAGATCCCGTAGTTACTCTAAGCTGTTGTGTAGAGTATCGACCAGATCTCCTAGTCACTGCCAGCTGTGGTGTAGAGTATCGACCAGATCTCCTAGTCACTGCCAGCTGTGGTGTAGAGTGTCGACCAGATCCCGTAGTTACTCTAAGCTGTTGTGTAGAGTATCGACCAGATCTCCTAGTCACTGCCAGCTGTGGTGTAGAGTGTCGACCAGATCCCGTAGTCACTGCCAGCTGTAGTGTAGAGTGTCGACCAGATCTCCTAGTCACTGCCAGCTGTAGTGTAGAGTGTCGACCAGATCCCGTAGTCACCCGCAGGTGTAGTGTAGAGTGTCGACCAGATCCCGTAGTCACCTGCAGGTGTAGTGTAGAGTGTCGACCAGATCCCCTAGTCACTGGCAGCTGTGGTGTAGAGTGTCGACCAGATCTCCTAGTCACTGCCAGCTGTGGTGTAGAGTGTCGACCAGATCCCGTAGTCACCCGCAGGTGTAGTGTAGAGTGTCGACCAGATCCCGTAGTCACCTGCAGGTGTAGTGTAGAGTGTCGACCAGATCCCCTAGTCACTGGCAGCTGTGGTGTAGAGTGTCGACCAGATCTCCTAGTCACTGCCAGCTGTGGTGTAGAGTGTCGACCAGATCCCGTAGTCACTGGTAGCTGTAGTGTAGAGTGTCACCAGATCTCCTAGTCACTGGCAGCTGTGGTGTAGAGTGTCGACCAGATCTCCTAGTCACTGCCAGCTGTGGTGTAGAGTGTCGACCAGATCCCCTAGTCACTGGTAGCTGTAGTGTAGAGTGTCGACCAGATCTCCTAGTCACTGGCAGCTGTGGTGTAGAGTGTCGACCAGATCTCCTAGTCACTGGCAGCTGTGGTGTAGAGTGTCGACCAGATCTCCTAGTCACTCCCAGCTGTGGTGTAGAGTGTCGACCAGATCCCGTAGTCACCCGCAGCTGTGGTGTAGAGTGTCGACCAGATCTCCTAGTCACTGGCAGCTGTGGTGTAGAGTGTCGACCAGATCTCCTAGTCACTGCCAGCTGTGGTGTAGAGTGTCGACCAGATCCCGTAGTCACTGGTAGCTGTAGTGTAGAGTGTCACCAGATCTCCTAGTCACTGGCAGCTGTGGTGTAGAGTGTCGACCAGATCTCCTAGTCACTGCCAGCTGTGGTGTAGAGTGTCGACCAGATCTCCTAGTCACTGCCAGCTGTGGTGTAGAGTGTCGACCAGATCTCGTAGTCACCCGCAGCTGTGGTGTAGAGTGTCGACCAGATCCCGTAGTCACCCGCAGCTGTGGTGTAGAGTGTCGACCAGATCTCCTAGTCACTGGCAGCTGTGGTGTAGATTGTCGACCAGATCCCGTAGTCACCCGCAGCTGTGGTGTAGAGTGTCGACCAGATCTCCTAGTCACTGGCAGCTGTGGTGTAGATTGTCGACCAGATCCCGTAGTCACCCGCAGCTGTGGTGTAGAATGTCGACCAGATCTCCTAGTCACTGCCAGCTGTGGTGTAGATTGTCGACCAGATCTCCTAGTCACCCGCAGCTGTGGTGTAGAGTGTCGACCAGATCCCGTAGTCACTGCCAGCTGTAGTGTAGAGTGTCGACCAGATCTCCTAGTCACCCGCAGCTGTAGTGTAGAGTGTCGACCAGATCCCGTAGTCACCCGCAGCTGTAGTGTAGAGTGTCGACCAGATCTCCTAGTCACTGCCAGCTGTGGTGTAGAGTGTCGACCAGATCTCCTAGTCACTGGCAGCTGTGGTGTAGAGTGTCGACCAGATCCCGTAGTCACTGGTAGCTGTGGTGTAGAGTGTCGACAAGATCTCCTAGTCACTGGCAGCTGTGGTGTAGAGTGTCGACCAGATCCCGTAGTCACCCGCAGCTGTGGTGTAGAGTGTCGACCAGATCTCCTAGTCACTGCCAGCTGTGGTGTAGAGTGTCGACCAGAACTCCTAGTCACTGGTAGCTGTGGTGTAGAGTGTCGACCAGATCTCCTAGTCACTGGTAGCTGTGGTGTAGAGTGTCGACCAGATCTCCTAGTCACTGCCAGCTGTGGTGTAGAGTGTCGACCAGATCCCGTAGTCACCCGCAGCTGTGGTGTAGAGTGTCGACCAGATCTCCTAGTCACTGCCAGCTGTGGTGTAGAGTGTCGACCAGATCTCCTAGTCACTGGCAGCTGTGGTGTAGAGTGTCGACCAGATCCCGTAGTCACCCGCAGCTGTGGTGTAGAGTGTCGACCAGATCTCGTAGTCACCCGCAGCTGTGGTGTAGAGTGTCGACCAGATCTCCTAGTCACTGGCAGCTGTGGTGTAGAGTGTCGACCAGATCCCGTAGTCACCCGCAGCTGTGGTGTAGAGTGTCGACCAGATCCCCTAGTCACTGGCAGCTGTGGTGTAGAGTGTCACCAGATCTCCTAGTCACTGGCAGCTGTGGTGTAGAGTGTCGACCAGATCTCCTAGTCACTGCCAGCTGTGGTGTAGAGTGTCGACCAGATCTCCTAGTCACTGGCAGCTGTGGTGTAGAGTGTCGACCAGATCCCCTAGTCACTGCCAGCTGTGGTGTAGAGTGTCGACCAGATCTCCTAGTCACTGGCAGCTGTGGTGTAGAGTGTCGACCAGATCTCGTAGTCACTGCCAGCTGTGGTGTAGAGTGTCGACCAGATCCCCTAGTCACTGGCAGCTGTGGTGTAGAGTGTCGACCAGATCCCCTAGTCACTGGCAGCTGTGGTGTAGAGTGTCGACCAGATCTCCTAGTCACTGGCAGCTGTGGTGTAGAGTGTCGACCAGATCCCCTAGTCACTGGCAGCTGTGGTGTAGAGTGTCGACCAGATCTCGTAGTCACTGGCAGCTGTGGTGTAGAGTGTCGACCAGATCCCCTAGTCACTGGCAGCTGTGGTGTAGAGTGTCGACCAGATCTCCTAGTCACTGGCAGCTGTGGTGTAGAGTGTCGACCAGATCCCCTAGTCACTGCAGCTGTGGTGTAGAGTGTCGACCAGATCTCCTAGTCACTGGCAGCTGTGGTGTAGAGTGTCGACCAGATCTCGTAGTCACTGGCAGCTGTGGTGTAGAGTGTCGACCAGATCCCCTAGTCACTGGCAGCTGTGGTGTAGAGTGTCGACCAGATCTCCTAGTCACTGGCAGCTGTGGTGTAGAGTGTCGACCAGATCCCCTAGTCACTGGCAGCTGTGGTGTAGAGTGTCGACCAGATCTCGTAGTCACTGGCAGCTGTAGTGTACCCTATTCTGTCCAGATCACAGTGATCTGTTGGCGCCCCCGCATCATTCACTTGCACGCTTGTTCATCACTTTTGGATGCGCTGACCTGAAGCACGACGAGCTAGAAATGTGTCGTTGTGATGGTATGTGTGTCGATGAAAACTTCTGCCAACACTTTGACTGCCCCTTCAGCCCCCCCCCCCCCCCACCATCCATTAAACAGTTTAGCGACCGTGATTATATGTCCGTCCAACGTGTCCCCTGAGTTTACAGTTTTAGCCAGATCCACCGGCCATCCCTCGTTTTTTTTATTTTCTCGGTAAGTTAAGTCAAGTTTCTAGTGGAAAGGAATTTTCTAGTTTCTGAAGCCAAATTTGTACGATTAATGTCTGCTTGTCGAACTGCTAATGTCTATCCGATCGCGTCTCTAGCTCTAGATAAGGTGGTGGTCCGATCGCGTCTCTAGCTCTAAAGAAGGTGGTGGTCCGATCGCGTCTCTAGCTCTAAAGAAGGTGGTGGTCCGATTACGTCTCTTGCTCTAGAGAAGGTGGTGGTCCGATCACGTCTGTAGCTCTAAAGAAGGTGGTGGTCCGATCACGTCTCTAGCTCTAAAGAAGGTGGTGGTCCGATCACGTCTCTAGCTCTAAAGAAGGTGGTGGTCCGATCACGTTTCTAGCTCCAAAGAAGGTGGTGGTCCGATCACGTTTCTAGCTCTAAAGAAGGTGGTGGTCCGATCACGTCTGTAGCTCTAAAGAAGGTGGTGGTCCGATCACGTCTCTAGCTCTAAAGAAGGTAGTGGTCCGATCACGTTTCTAGCTCTAAAGAAGGTGGTGGTCCGATCGCGTTTCTAGCTCTAAAGAAGGTGGTGGTCCGATTACGTCTCTTGCTCTAGAGAAGGTGGTGGTCCGATCACGTCTGTAGCTCTAAAGAAGATGGTGGTCCGATCACGTCTCTAGCTCTAAAGAAGGTAGTGGTCCGATCACGTTTCTAGCTCTAAAGAAGGTGGTGGTCCGATCACGTTTCTAGCTCTAAAGAAGGTGGTGGTCCGATCACGTCTTTAGCTCTAAAGAAGGTGGTGGTCCGATCACGTCTCTTGCTCTAAAGATGGTGGTGGTCCGATTACGTTTCTAGCTCTAAAGGTGGTGGTCCGATCACGTTTCTAGCTCTCAAGAAGGTCATGGTCCGATTACGTCTGTAGCTCTAAAGAAGGTCATGGTCCCATCACGTCTCTAGCTAGAGAGAGGGCGGTGGTCCAATCATCGTCTGCCCGATGACGTCTCCAGCTCAAGAACAGACGTTGGCAGGAGCAGTGAGGGATTGGGGGAGGGGGGAGCAAAGGAGGAGGAGGGCAGTTTACAATCGTTTAACGTTGGGAAGCCATGTGTATCACGCAGCAGAATATTCTTGTAGTATTACGTAGATTAGAGTCGTGTGGGTCATGAATATTCAACGGACAACCTCACTGAACACTGGCTATCATTGAAGCGGTCCCCTGGGCTCCAAAGGGAACCTGGCTGTGACCTTCCATGTGGGTAGGCGATAATTGCCTGGCATAATAAGTCTTTAGATGTACAAGTGCAGTTCCCCAGGGAGGGTGGGGTTCGGATGAGATAAAGAGTTTCCGAAAATAGCTAGATATCATTTTGCGGACGAACCCGTCGACCTGCAGATAAAGGGATGCAACTTCGTTCGTGGGACAATAAAGGGCAGGTAATCACGCCCAAAAATATATTAATACACAAAATGTTTTGTAATATTTAAAAAAAATATGAAAACAACATAATTGAATGTTCTCCATTTTGTAGTTTATTGTTCAAGAAGAAAATGGAAGAGAAAAAGAAGAAACAGAAGAAGAATATATAGATGGGTGGATTCATGGATAAATGGATGGGTTGATAGATGGATGGATAAACAGATGGATTGGTAAATAAACAGACGGCATCAATGTACCGACTTAATATGAGCCGAAATATTTCGTTTTTTTTTTAAGTTCAACCCTGGCTGTTGTCGGGAGCACTAATATATCCCAGCCTATGGGTTAAACGGGGTTTCTTGGAGCTATCCTCGTGTGATCCTCGTCCGCATGGTGGCACTTTGTGTCACCGGGTGTTTATCCCTCGGTGTGATATCCTGGTGGGGTAGAAGATCAATCAATCAATCGATAAACAGATGGATACATGGATAAACAGATGGATACATGTGGAAAAAATAGTTGGATGAATAGACGGGATCCTGCATAGGCGGACACATTGATGGATGTGTGGATGGGTGGATATATCTATTAATGCATGGATTCAGGATGGATGAGTAAGTGGATGCGTGAATTATTGAATGGGTGGATAAATCTATTAATGCATGGATTCAGGATAGATGAGTGAGTGGATGCGTGAATTATTGGATGGGTGGATAAATCTATTAATGCATGGATTCAGGATGGATGAGTGAGTGGATGCGTGAATTATTGGATGGGTGGATATATCTATAATACATGGATTCAGGATAGGTGAGTGAGTGGATGCGTGAAATATTGGATGGATGGATAAATCTATTAATGCATGGATTCAGGATGGATGAGTGAGTGGATGTGTGAGATATTGGATGGGTGGGTATATGGATAAGCAGGTGAATGGATTTAAAGATTAAAACATTGATTAATGGATGCGCTGTGAAGGTCCTGAACCACAAGAGGGGATGGGGAGGGGGTGGGGAGTTAGCAGGACCTGGGCTGATACTGGTCAATCCCTGCCTCCAGCTCTCATGCTCCTTGTAGAAACAGGTTCCCAGCCTCCAGCTCTCATGTTCCTCGTAGAAACAGGTTCCCTGCCTCCAGCTCTCATGTTCCTCGTAGAAACAGGTTCCCTGCCTCCAGCTCTCATGCTCCTTGTAGAAACAGGTTCCCTGCCTCCAGCTCTCATGCTCCTTGTAGAAACAGGTTCCCAGCCTCCAGCTCTCATGTTCCTCGTAGAAACAGGTTCCCTGCCTCCAGCTCTCATGCTCCTTGTAGAAACAGGTTCCCTGCCTCCAGCTCTCATGTTCCTCGTAGAAACAGGTTCCCTGCCTCCAGCTCTCATGCTCCTTGTAGAAACAGGTTCCCTGCCTCCAGCTCTCATGCTCCTTGTAGAAACAGGTTCCCTGCCTCCAGCTCTCATGCTCCTTGTAGAAACAGGTTCCCAGCCTCCAGCTCTCATGTTCCTCGTAGAAACAGGTTCCCTGCCTCCAGCTCTCATGCTCCTTGTAGAAACAGGTTCCCAGCCTCCAGCTCTCATGTTCCTTGTAGAAACAGGTTCCCTGCCTCCAGCTCTCATGCTCCTTGTAGAAACAGGTTCCCTGCCTCCAGCTCTCATGCTCCTTGTAGAAACAGGTTCCCTGCCTCCAGCTCTCATGCTCCTTGTAGAAACAGGTTCCCTGCCTCCAGCTCTCATGTTCCTCGTAGAAACAGGTTCCCTGCCACGAGCCTGGTCAACTTTGATAAGACCCAACGTTTCTTTCCAAGTCAGTGTACATCTGCTTTGTTTCATACACACAAGCCAGATCTGTGAAACGGACGTGCACGCAACACTCAAATCCTGGAACAAGACCAACGTCCAGAATTGGACGAACAACCAGTAACTTTCAGAGTTTATAGTCGGTAAACGCGAAGAAGGGTCGTAGGAGGAAAAGAAGAAAAAAAAAGAAAAAACAAGAAGAATAAGACGAAGAAGAAGAAGAATAAGACGAAGAAGAAGAAAGTTTATGTTAAATTATTTATGTATGTATGTATAGATTTAATAGATTGATATGTGGATACATTTATAGACATACAATAGATTGGATGGATGTGCGGCACTAAAATAATTCACTTATTTAAATAACAGCCTGTGAGAAATGTAAAACCCTGTATCTATGAGATATAACCACGCTTTCGGTTTCATTTTAATAATAAACATGATGGCAGCCACAAGGGACGTTTCAGAAAAATCACTTTCCATCGCTGTAACGATGAGCGTGGAGAACCGAATCATACAAAAATTATGGCTGTTGGGACACGGACGAACCGCGTGAATGTATTAATCTTTGGAAGCGACAGCAGCTACTGGGATGATACGATGATTGATATGCGCAAAAGAGCAATAGATAATGCAAGGGGGAAATATACTTGACAAATGTAATAGGCGCACAAGAACCGACACAATGAGAGCAAAGCAAGTGCGATAAACATGTTTCTTCTTTTCTTCTTCTTCTTCTTCTTCTTCTTCTTCTTCTTCTTCTTCTTCTTCTTCTTCTTCTTCTTCTTCTTCTTCTTCTTCTTCTTCTTCTTCTTTTTCTTCTGCTTCTGCTTCTGCTTCTTCTTCTTCTTCTTCTTTTCTTCTTCTCCTTCTTCTTCTTTTTTTTTCTTCTGCAGCTGCTGCTTCCTTTTTGCCGTAATGCCAGTAACTGCTTTGTTCTGCTGAGAGTCGCAATTGAACAGATAGGTCGCTGAGCTAGGGCACGCTCGGTTACTTAGTACGCTATGATTTTGTGAAGTCTTATGTTGTCAGTGACTCCTTCGATCCATATTCTTTTAAGTCTCCTTCTACATCTGTGTGTTTCCATTTTCATCGCGTACACTCTTGCTGTCGGCCTTGTACATGTCATTCTCACAAGGTGGCCGAACCATTTCAGAATTTCATGATAGGTATTGTTGCAGCAGTTGCTATGCTGTGTAGGTTTGGCACGGAGATCCTTGTAGGGGTGCAGATAGCTCTTGTTGGTCACACCCATTAAAAAAAAAAAAAATTATGTTTAAAAAAATATATGTTCAAAAAAAATTATGTTTAAAAAAAATTATGTTTAAAAAAAAAAAAAAAATTTAAAAATTGTGCCGGCCGCCGGATGTTGCCGAAACCCGGGATTGAACCAGGGACCTTTAGATCTTCAGTCTAACGCTCTCCCAACTGAGCTATTTCGGCCGCCGATGATACGGTTGTTGTTAAACTCTATGACAGCAGTCATGATAGAACACTATCGATTGAAGCGGACAACATTGTCCTTTGAGGAAAGGAAGTACCCCAAAATATTAACACGGTCCCATTGGGAAAAAGAACATAGCAGTCACAGATAAAACACAGCAACATTTACATCAGTCACCGATAGCCACGTGTACGTTCACTGAATCAGGCGCCATCTCCGCTACAGAGGTCGGCTGCAGTGGAATTTAACAGACTGCTTTTCACAGTAGAGGTACACTCTTTGAGACTTCTGTTTGTCGCTCTCTTGGTGTTGTTCTCCCACTTGTATCGCAGTCTTCCTCTTGCTCCCTGGCCTTCAGTTTTCCCTGCAGTACAGTTTTCATACGTGTGTGGTCTTTTAATATGGCTGAACAGACGTGTCACAACTGTGTGGACGCCAGGGTATCATTTATTTTACTCATCTTATAATGAGAAGTTCTGCATGAGTTAAAAGCAAAACTGTAAATTCCCGCAGAAAGTTCTTTTTGTTCGTCCACCTCTGTAGTGTGATTTTTTTCTTCTTCTCGAACATGAGTTTTGCATGTACATTCGTTTTACAGATCTGGCTTATTTATATGCAGACTGTTTGGCCTGTCCGGCAGATGCACTATGATTTGAAAGGACCACCCCTAAGTCGTCGACTTTTACTTTACGACATGCTTGTTAGTGTCAGGATAGGTAGGTCTGTTTCTTTTTCTTTTCACCCACAATGGACACCCGAAACGCACAGGGGGAATGAGTTCAGGTTTTAAAGATAAGGTTAACATTTTAACAGAACGAGTTGATTAAATAGCCGACTGTGATAGTACAAACAAAAACCAAAACTGTGTTTAGATGTTGTATGATCTGTCCACCAACTTGTGAAAGGACTCTAGAAGGCAAACTGCTTAGAATTCCATGCTAATGGAAGTCGTAAAACAAAACACCAAAACTGTGTTTAGATGTTGTATGATCTGTCCACCAACTTGTGAAAGGACTATAGAAGGAAAACTGCTTAGAATGTCATGCTCATGGAAGTCGTAAAACAAAACACCAAAACTGTGTTGAGATGTTGTATGATCTGTCCACCAACTTGTGAAAGGACTCTAGAAGGCAAACTGCTTAGAATGCCATGCTCATGGAAGTCGTAAAACAAAACACCAAAACTGTGTTGAGATGTTGTATGATCTGTCCACCAACTTGTGAAAGGACTCTAGAAGGCAAACTGCTTAGAATGCCATGCTCATGGAAGTCGTAAAACAAAAACCAAAACTGTGTTTAGATGTTGTATGATCTGTCCACCAACTTGTAAAAGGACTCTAGAAGGCAAACTGCTTAGAATGCCATGCTCATGGAAGTCGTAAAACAAAAACTAAAACTGTGTTTAGATGTTGTATGATCTGTCCACCAACATGTGAAAGGACTCTAGAAGGCAAACTGCTTAGAATGCCATGCTCATAGAAGTCGTAAAACAAAACACCAAAACTGTGTTTAGATGTTGTATGATCTGTCCACCAACTTGTGAAAGGACTCTAGAAGGCAAACTGCTTAGAATGTCATGCTCATGGAAGTCGTAAAACAAAACACCAAAACTGTGTTTAGATGTTGTATGATCTGTCCACCAACTTGTGAAAGGACTCTAGAAGGCAAACTGCTTAGAATGTCATGCTCATGGAAGTCGTAAAACAAAACACCAAAACTGTGTTTAGATGTTGTATGATCTGTCCACCAACTTGTGAAAGGACTCTAGAAGGCAAACTGCTTAGAATGTCATGCTCATGGCAGTCGTAAAACAAAACACCAAAACTGTGTTTAGATGTTGTATGATCTGTCCACCAACTTGTGAAAGGAGTCTAGAAGGCAAACTGCTTAGAATGTCATGCTCGTAAAACAAAACACCAAAACTGTGTTTAGATGTTGTATGATCTGTCCACCAACTTGTGAAAGGACTCTAGAAGGCAAACTGCTTAGAATGTCATGCTCGTAAAACAAAACACCAAAACTGTGTTTAGATGTTGTATGATCTGTCCACCAACTTGTGAAAGGACTCTAGAAGGCAAACTGCTTAGAATGTCATGCTCGTAAAACAAAACACCAAAACTGTGTTTAGATGTTGTATGATCTGTCCACCAACTTGTGAAAGGACTCTAGAAGGCAAACTGCTTCGAATGTCATGCTCGTAAAACAAAACACCAAAACATTCTTACCCATTTCAGTTAGCTCCTAAAATGAGCAGTGACTCTATCTTCAAACAAGTTTAAATATCTCATGGAAGATGTGCCACAGAGGTTAAGGTCAAGATGTGCCACATACATTAAGGGCAAGATGTGCCACAGAGGTTAAGGTCAAGATGTGCCACATAAATTAAGGGCAAGATGTGCCACAGAGGTTAAGGTCAAGATGTGCCACAGAGGTTAAGGTCAAGATGTGCCACATACATTAAGGGCAAGATGTGCCACAAAGGTTAAGGGCAAGATGTGCCACAGACGTTATGGGCAAGATGTGCCACAAAGGTTAAGGGTAAGATGGGCCACAAAGGATAAGGGCAAGATGTGTCACAGAGGTTAAGGGCAATATGTGCCACAAAGGTTAAGGGCAAGATGTGCCACAAAGGTTAAGGGCAAGATGTGCCACAGACGTTATGGGCAAGATGTGCCACAGACGTTATGGGCAAGATGTGCCACAAAGGTTAAGGGCAAGATGTGCCACAAAGGTTAAGGGCAAGATGTGCCACAAAGGTTAAGGGCAAGATGTGCCACAGACGTTATGGGCAAGATGTGCCACAAAGGTTAAGGGCAAGATGTGCCACAGACGTTATGGACAAGATGTGCCACAAAGGATAAGGGCAAGATGTGCCACAGACGTTACGGGCAAGATGTGCCACAAAGGTTAAGGGCAAGATGTGCCACAGACGTTAAGGGCAAGATGTGCCACAAAGGTTAAGGGCAAGATGTGCCACAGAGGTTAAGGGTAAGATGTGCCACAAAGGTTAAGGGCAAGATGTGCCACAGACGTTAAGGGTAAGATGTGCCACAAAGGTTAAGGGCAAGATGTGCCACAGAGGTTAAGGGCAAGATGTGCCACAAAGGTTAAGGGCAAGATGTGCCACGGAGGTTAAGGTCAAGATGTGCCACAGAGGTTAAGGGTAAGATGTGTCACAGAGGTTAAGGGCAAGATGTGCCACAGAGGTTAAGGGTAAGATGTGCCACAGAGGTTAAGGGTAAGATGTGCCACAAAGGTTAAGGGCAAGATGTGCCACAGACGTTAAGGGTAAGATGTGCCACAAAGTTTAAGGGCGAGATGTGCCACAGAGGTTAAGGGTAAGATGTGCCACAAAGGTTAAGGGTAAGATGTGCCACAGAGGTTAAGGGTAAGATGTGCCACAGAGGTTAAGGGTAAGATGTGCCACAAAGTTTAAGGGCGAGATGTGCCACAAAGTTTAAGGGCGAGATGTGCCACAAAGTTTAAGGGCGAGATGTGCCACAGAGTTTAAGGGCGAGATGTGCCACAAAGTTTAAGGGCGAGATGTGCCACAAAGTTTAAGGGCGAGATGTGCCACAAAGTTTAAGGGCGAGATGTGCCACAAAGTTTAAGGGCGAGATGTGCCAGGCAAAGGTTGCATTTTAAAAGATAAAAAATCCGTATGTGGTTCCAGGGCAAGGAACCAATAATAGTCGCTATACAAATATGTCAGATCCGTAAAACGTATGTGCACGAACATGCAGGTTCTGGAATAGGACTAAAGTCCAGACATGGACGAGCAACCAGAACTTTCTACCAGGGTTTACAACCGGTGAATGCGAAGAAGAAGAAGAAGAAGAAGAAGAAGAAGAAGAAGAAGAAGAAGAAGAAGAAGAAGAAGGAGAAGAAGAAGAAGAAGAAGAAGAAGAAGAAGAAGAAGAAGAAGAAGAAGAAGAAGAAAAGAGAAAAAGAAAAAGGAGAAGAAGAAGGTGGGTGATGGAGGAGGAGGAGGAGGAGGAGAAGAAGAAAAAGACGAAAAAGACGAAGAAGAAGAAGAAGAAGAAGAAGAAGAAGAAGAAGAAGAAGAAGAAGAAGAAGAAGAAGAAGAAGAAGAAGAAGAAGAAGCAGCAGCAGCAGCAGAAACAGAAGCAGAAAAGGGAGGAGGAGGGGGAAGAAGAAGAAGTAGAAGAAAAAAAAAAGAAGAAGAAGAAGAAGAAGAAGAAGAAGAAGAAGAAGAAGAAGAAGAAGAAGAAGAAGCAGAAACAGCAGAGGGAGGAGGAGGAGGAGGAAGAAGAAGAAAAAGAAAAGATAGGAAAAACATTGTATGCAACAGGTTTCTGTCATTAAACACATGAAACAGAGCCCTGACACATCACCTTTAAACAGTGCTGCTTTTCTGTTGTCTTCTTCTTCACATTCACCGGTTGTAAACTCCGGCGGAAATCTCTGGTTGTTCGTCCACTTCCGGACTCTAGTCGTGTTCAAGAAACTAAGTGTTGCTTGCACATCGGTTTTACATGTCTAATCATTTGCATGCAGACTGTTGTTTCCTTGCCTCTCAGGCAGATGCACTCCGACTTCGAAGAAAGCTCCCAGTTAGTTGACTCTTACTACATGGTTCGGACAGGCAGTAGGTCTATTCTTGTATTGCCCCACAGTGGGGTCCCGGAACCCACACGGGGATGTACTGCTTTCAATATTGGAACGAGAATGAACACATTAAGAACATTCCGTGCAGATATTGTTTCTGAGATGCATCGCACAGACACCTTAGAAAGACAGAATGACAAACAACGACTGCTTGAAATCTGATGATGGAATTAATAAGTTTTTTACAACTGAAAGAAAGAGACAGTCGGTGTTCTTTGGTCATGTGATGAAAAGAGAGATATTGGTCTGTCACAGCGATAAAATCTTGCTCTGGTGATCAGACCATGCGTTTCTCTTAAGAAAAAATCGTCATTCATTGTCTAGGTTTTCTAAGCCCAGGAGGTATCAGTGTTCGGCATACCTTCATCTAAAGTTTTTTCTGCTTTTTTTTTTTAAAATTTATTATATTATTTAATTATATTGGTTATTGTTACAGTTAAGGATCATTAGCATATTTATTCATACTATTCTTTTATTGCTGCTACTGTTACATATTTTTCCTTATGACTAGTTTTTAACCTTTCTCTATTCTGTTTTATTTTATCAATCCACATTACTGTTCCCTGTTCCTTTTTTTTTTAAATAGTCAATCACCTGACCCTCTTGTGGGCGCTGGTAGTTGGATTTATTGTACCTTTGCCATTGCTGTGTAGTTCAGTTCGAGAAAGGCCCAAGCCGAAACGTTGATTTGTCTTTCTGGCACTCCCTTTCGTTAAGCAGTTTAGTTCAATTAAATTAATTTCCTTGTTCGTGGGGTTAGCCTACGTCATTATCAGTCATGATAGTTTTAACATAAAGATGTTGTCGTCGGCCGAAATAGCTCAGTTGGGAGAGCGTTAGACTGAAGATCTTTTATTTTATCAATCCACATTACTGTTCTCTGTTCCTTTTTTTTAAAAATAGTCAATCACCTGACCCTCTTGTGGGCGCTGGTAGTTGGATTTATTGTACCTTTGCCATTGCTGTGTAGTTCAGTTCGAGAAAGGCCCAAGCCGAAACGTTGATTTGTCTTTCTGGCACTCCCTTTCGTTAAGCAGTTTAGTTCAATTAAATTAATTTCCTTGTTCGTGGGGTTAGCCTACGTCATTATCAGTCATGATAGTTTTAACATAAAGATGTTGTCGTCGGCCGAAATAGCTCAGTTGGGAGAGCGTTAGACTGAAGATCTAAAGGTCCCTGGTTCAATCCCGGGTTTCGGCAATATCCGGCGGCCTGAAACTTTTTAATTTGATTTTTTCCCCCTTAACATCCACCTGTCAGAAATATCACATTTAAACCTCACCTTTGTGTTTGCTTAAAGTTAATAATTGTTACTTCAGAAAGTGGCCCACGTAAGTTAACATTCAGACTGCTCTAGTGATGTTTAGAAATACTGTCCTAAAGTGACTGACGGACAGACACATCCATAGACAGCATCACTAGGGTCCCACTGAAGTTTAACTTGTTTATATTTTGACCGCAAACTGCAGAGTCCGTCCGGTACCATTCCCGTGGAGCTGTAGACCATGATCAAGTCAATCCTGTTGATGGGCACTCTTAGAAGTCGATAGAATAGGGGCGTCGCAGCATGGATCCTTGGGTGCCTTGATGCTTCCTGCCACCCCTTCCCCCCTCCCCCGCGGAAAGATTTTAATTGCGGTGGGGGTTACAAATGACCCCCCTAACCATGTATAGAAACAGTTTAACCGCTGTAATCGTTTCTTAGACTCTCAACTGAGAACAATTATTTTCTATTAATTATTACAGTTTACTATTTATTGCGAACAGGCCACTTGGCTGACCCTCGAGCATCGTGAAGAGAACGCTCGTTGTAGGCTTATGCTACTGATTCAGAGACTGTCTATAACGATTTACAGCTACCAGTTACTAATGCTTAGAATACTATCTGCGCACGCATTCTGAACAGTGGATCTACTAGGAGAAACGCGTCACGTGATACTCTTTGCGATTTTACCGTTACCTGCTGACGCTTACTCTTGCGATTTGATCACGCTTTACCACTGCTAAGAAGTTCCCTTTTCAAATATTAATTACGCAGATGTTTTTTTTCCTGTCTCGCTCTCTCTCTCTCTCTCTCTCTCTCTCTCTCTCTCTCTCTCTCTCTCTCTCTCTGTGTGTGTGTCTGTATTTCTCTATCTACCTCTCTCTTTATTTCTTACTGTCTCCCTCTGTCTCTCTCTATGTGTGTGTCTGTGTATATATATATAAAGATATATATATATATAGCTGTATTAGTATATTTCACATTCACTACACTATTAATATTTGTGGATATAAGTCGCGCATTATCTCGCAGTCATTAAAGAATAAAATATCAAATTTCAATTGAAATACTGTAGAAAGATTCTCAGACCGGCGTAGACAAAGAAGAAGAGAAATACTGTAGAAAGATTCTCAGACCGGCGTAGACAAAGAAGAAGAGAAATACTGTAGAAAGATTCTCAGACCGGCGTAGACAAAGAAGAGAAATACTGTAGAAAGATTCTCAGACCGGCGTAGACAAAGAAGAAGAGAAATACTGTAGAAAGATTCTCAGACCGGCGTAGACAAAGAAGAGAAATACTGTAGAAAGATTCTCAGACCGGCGTAGACAAAGAAGAAGAGAAATACTGTAGAAAGATTCTCAGACCGGCGTAGACAAAGAAGAAGAGAAATACTGTAGAAAGATTCTCAGACCGGCGTAGACAAAGAAGAAGAGAAATACTGTAGAAAGATTCTCAGACCGGCGTAGACAAAGAAGAAGAGAAATACTGTAGAAAGATTCTCAGACCGGCGTAGACAAAGAAGAAGAGAAATACTGTAGAAAGATTCTCAGACCGGCGTAGACAAAGAAGAAGAGAAATACTGTAGAAAGATTCTCAGACCGGCGTAGACAAAGAAGAGAAATACTGTAGAAAGATTCTCAGACCGGCGTAGACAAAGAAGAAGAGAAATACTGTAGAAAGATTCTCAGAACCCACACGGGGAATCACGTGTCCAAAATAGAGGTCATGTTTGAAAAATTCCTGCTGCGTTCGTATTTGAGCGGCTAGCCGCTACACCACGGCGACTCCTAGCGATATAGTAGCAACATCACAATTAGTATATTTTACAAGAGACATCGCAACGACACACTGAGAAATGGATGTGGATTCTTGTATCCTTTGTTTGCAGACGCTTTCAGACACGATAGACGAGGATATGCTGCTAGATGCAGGGATGCCAATAGAACTTTTTTGAAAAACCCAGCCAAGATGATCAAAAAACCCAAGCAATACATAAGCGAAGAACCCAAAAAAAAAAAAAAAACCCAGATTTCAAAATTTGAGCCCAAGGCGTCGAATATAAACCCAGATCTGGGGGTAAAAACCCATCATTGGCAGCCCTGGCCAGATGAGTTGGACTGTCCTGTGTGCACATGGGACACAGTCCCACTTACAGCCACAGATATTTGCCCGAGTCAGCTGACATGTAGAATGACCTTCGTCCGTGACCCCCTGTTATCAAATGGAGTCCAAAGTGTGACACCATGTTGGTTTTTTTCTGATATCTTATGAAGTTACACACAAGTTAGATACTGTCGGCCGAAATAGCTCAGTTGGGAGAGCGTTAGACTGAAGATCTAAAGGTCCCTGGTTCAATCCCGGTTTTCGGCAATATCCGGCGGCCTACAGTATTTTTTTTTTTTCAGTGTTTTTGTTTCTATCTAAAACATCTAGTTTAGGATCGATGCATTTTAAATAACCATAAATGGTTGGTGACTTCCGGTATCGGATCGAGTATAGTATTTGTGGAAGTCATTGTCTCAGACTGACTTTAAGCACAAAACGATAGGACATACATAATCTTTAACGCTGTATTCGACAAACATGAAACGATACTTTAGAGTGCGATACTAACGTTTAAAATTAGAAGCACTGAAAAATGTCAACTATCTGTCTTCATTTGCCTAGATCCCTGTGTGAGTTCCGTAGCTCTATTAAGCGGAAAACCAGAAAAGACCGACTGCCTCCCGTACGAGCTTGTCATAAGAGTCGATTAATTGGGGGCTTCCTTTGAAGTCGGAGTGCATTTGCATGAGAGGCAAAGAACCAACAAACTGCACGAAAGTAAGCTAGATCTGTAAAACAAAACTGCAAACTTATTTTTCTTCTTTGCGTTCACCAGCTGTAAACTCTGGAAAGTTCTGGTTGTTCATCCACTTCTGGACTGCAGTCCTGTTCCAGAACCTAAGTGTTGCGCGTGCATCCTTTTTACAGATCTGACACATTTGTGTGCAGACTGTTGGCTCCTTGTCTCTCAGGCAGATGCACTCCGACTTCGAAGAAAGCTCCCAATTAGTCGACTCTTACGACATGCTCGTGGGGAGGCAGTGGGTATATTCTTGTTGTCCCTATAAAAGGGCCCCGGAACCCACACAGGGAAAACTGCATAAAAAACTCAGGTTCTAGAAAATGGCTAAAGTGCAGAGGTGGACGAACAATCAGAATTTTCCGCCGGAGTTTATAGACAGTGAATATCTTTGCAGATGACAAGGCCTTGATAGCAGATACAGCTTTGAAATTGCAACAACATCTAACATCCATGAATGAAGAATGTAAAATAAATAAAATGAGAATCAACACTGAAAAGACAGAAGTAATGCCAATAGGAAAAAAGAAGACAGATCAAAACATAGCAATAGAATACAAAGGCATTAAACAGGCATCTGAGTTTAAATATCTGGGAACTACATTTACCGAAGATGGGAAATTGGATAAAGAAATTGACATTAGATGCAGTAAAGCAAACCAAGTATTGGGACAGCTAGCCACCCTCTTACAGCATAAGACAATCCCAATCAGCACAAAGAGACATCTTATTCAAAGCATATTTATTCCAACTCTGTGCTACCAGTGCCAGACATGGTCACTCACAACAAACCATAAAAGAAAATTAGTAACCACGGAAATAAAATGTCTGAGAAGGGCTGTAGGAGTGACCATAAAAGATAAGATCAGGAATGAGATCACAAAAGAACAAGTCGGCACGGAACCAATTCTTGATTACATACAAAGACAGCAAGTTAAATGGTTTGCCCACTTAAAGAGAATGCCTTGTGAAACCATACCATACAAAGCATACATGGAAAGAGAAGAAGGACGTAGAGCACGGGGTAGACCAAGAACAAGATGGAAGGATAACATCAGAGAAACTCTACAACAGCACGATGTGCCTATGGTCGAGGCGGCCAGAAGAGCTGGAGACAGAACCTTATATCTCCCTCGACACCCACAGCGGTAAAAGAGGAAGTGAATAATAATAACAATAATAATAATAATAATAATAATAAATAATAATAATAATAATAATAATAATAAAGAAGAAGAATTTTCCGCCTTAGTTTCTAGCCAGTGAATAATAATAATAATTATTATTATAATTATATTATATATTTATATCATATATATATATATATATATAATATATATAATATATATATATATATATATATATATATTATATATTATATTTATATATTATATATTATATTTATATATTTTATATAATTATTAATAATTATAATTTTGTTAAATTCGTATGTATTCATACAGGCTATCTTTTTCTGCTGCAGGCAGTGAATTACGAAATATAACACTATCACAAATTTCATCGTCATACCCTTTAAAAATGAGTTTCAGGCCGCCGGATATTGCCGAAACCCGGGATTGAACCAGGGACCTTTAGATCTTCAGTCTAACGCTCTCCCAACTGAGCTATTTCGGCCGACGATTATAGTGAGACAGTGTTCAACAGTATCTTAAAGAACAGTGGGATACTTTAGTATCATGAGATAACAAATGGATTCTTTGGACTCCATATATATTATACAGCGATGACTGGCCGGTTCAGCACCACTTGGTGGTGAATTGATGTATGACAAGCTAGACGTTGTGAGGGCCCTCTGGGAGCGAGTGAATAGTGCGGAAGCGCAAATAGATCATTACAGTCTGAGGAGAGTGGCGCTGCGAGGAGTTACCGGGGTATCTGCCCGACGCTCAACACTCAAGGAAAGGGAGAGACGGATAGACAGGTACTGATGCCATCGAAAGTGGAACTCTTCGTTTGCTGCTTAAGAGGGGTACGGAGTGCTTTTGGCAGTTCCCGAGTGCTGTGATGTCGATTCTCAATTCAACATTTAACATTTATACAGCGATGTTGTTCGGCCTGTCAGTCTGCTTGTCTCGTCCTCGTCTCCCCCTCCTCCTCTGCGAGTATCCATGTCAAAGTGTTCCAGCCGTTGGCCTCGGGTTGTGAACGCCGTGGGTTCCTTTCATCGATTTTTCGTTCAGTTCACGAATGCAATTTTGAATGGAGACTTGAAAGGATCGTCTCCGGAGCTACGGTGTTGGTGCTTTGTAAGACGCTCCCGACAGGCGGTCATAGTTCTGCGGAGAGAGACTGAAATGGCGGTGCAGTGTAGTGGATTCACTCGAGTTTAACTTGTAACCTTCCTGATCATGTTAGGGTTCACCGACTGTGAAGAAAGTGCTTGCTGTTCGTCCACACTTGAGCTTTTGTCTTATTCCAGAATTTGCTTGGTCTTTTTCCAAAACTTGAGTTTGGTCTTTTTCCAAAGCCTGAGTTTTGCGTGCACATCCGTTTCACAGATATTTTTAATTTTTATAGGCAGACTGTTGGTTTCTCCCCTCAAAGGCCCATACACTCTGAACTCGATGGAAGCACCCCTAATTATCAACCTTTTACGACACAACTTCGGGGTAGTGAGTCTGTTCTTTCCCCTCCACCACCCCACCCCCGCTCTCCCAGGGCCCCATTTTGGGGAAAACAAGAATAGACCCACTATCACTCCAATAAGCATGTCGTAAGAATCACCCAATTAGCAACCCGGAGTGCATCTGCCTGAGCGACATGAACAACCAGAATGCACACAAATAAGCCAGTAAAACGGATATACACGCAAAACTCAGGCCCTTGCACAAAGCCAAAGTCCAAATGGACGAACAGCCAGGACTTTCCACCGGAGCTTACAGCCGGTGAGAAGTGAAAAAGAAGAAGAAGAAGAGGAAGACAAAGACGAAGAGACCTTCATTCTGTACCTGTGCTGTGTTGAATCCCGACGTGCTTGCATCCTTTTATGTAGCTGAGCTCCGTGTTTGGGTTCCTGGGCGTCAATTTGAGGGACCAAATAGGGCCACTGTCCCAAGACCTACCTAAGTTGATCTGGAGAATGTAGGTAGGGAATAGATTGACTGTCTACAGCAACTATGTCTTTACAGTGCAACTGCTATTTAGTGGTGTTAACTTCACAGTCGGATTTCATCTGCGTGTGAGGCGATAGCCAGCACTCTGCATAGAAGTGAGCCAGATCTGTAAAACGGATGTGCCTGCAAAATTTAGTTCTGTAAAACAGACTAAAGTCCAAAAGTGAACGAACAACTTTCCATCGGAGTTTACAGCCAGTGAATGCGAAGAATAAGAATTAGAAGAAGGTCGAACAACCAGAACCGCCGATGAACTGGTTTCTTCCCTGTTTGAAGTGTTGGTACTGAGTCGTGAAGCAAGTGTTTGCACGTACATAACTCTAATGCTGCCTCGAAGTTGGAGTACATCTACGCGAGATGCAGGGAACAAGAACTGCACACAGATAAGCCAGTAAAACGGATGTACGCGCAAAACTCACCGGAAGTCCACAAGGACGAACAAATAGGACTTTACGCCCGAATTTTACAGCCGGTGAACCCAAAGAAGAAGAAGAAGACTGTAATGCAGTTTCTCTGTTTTTTCCTATTACAGCAACCCTCTCATACAGTTCCTCATGTTGTGGGGACCCCCAGCTATTCAATTATTTTCAATGCTACCTTCATAATTTTAGTGAATATGTGTTTACCGATGGTCTTTGGCGACCCCTGTGAAAGGGTCGTTCGACCCACAAAAGAATACGACCCATAGGTTGAGAACGGCTGCTCTAATGCATGCACGCCCGTTTAGGGACGCGCTGAAGGAACCTTGTATTTAGGTTGTTCCCCCGTCTGAGCTGCTACCTAACGGCCTGACCACCCTGAGGTTACACAATCTCAGTGATGATGGAAAGCTAACAGGGCAAATCTTAGATATCCCGTTCTACCTGTTGCGTGAAAGGGAATCAAACTTGATGAAGCACGTTTGTGTCGTCTTTAAGAACAGTACAGTAGACACTATAGCCAACTGTTCATGCTAATATGTTATATGTTATCATAGAGTATGACATGCACACTGGGGCATTTCCGTGCGGGCTTAGTCTCTGATGCAGAGACATTATAAATATGAGACCCGTAACGGATACACTAGCCTAGTGTAACATGCAGTCCTGTGCGGCTACGGAACATGGGAGCAGTTTAAGCTACCTTGCCTGAGGATCCATAGCTAGGGGTGGCACTTTTGTTTCTAGTGTTTTGGTTATAAATTCTCAGACGTCGTTGGACGGGACACTGCCAGTAGTTTGTGACGTGGCCTGAATCATCTGTGAGTCACCGACCTAGTTTATTACCCGTGTGAGATTGGCCCACTTCTTGTCAGATACATGTGTGTCAGTAGAGAGGTCAAGAAGTCTCTTGGTGTGTGTGTGTGTGTGTGTGTGTGTGTGTGTGTGTGTGTGTGTGTGTTAATGTGTCTCCCACTGACAAGCATGTCGTAAAAGGTGATTAATTATGTAGGGAGATTAAGTGACTAATTTACTGAAATCGGGATTTTTGGGCCGCATGGCGTAGACATCGCAGTCTTGCTGTAAACCACAATACAACGTGCCAACTGTTCTTCTACGGTTGCAAGAAGAAGAAGAAGAAGAAGAAGAAGACGAAGAAGAAGAAGAAGAAGAAGAAAAAGAAGAAAAAGAAGAAGAAAGAAGAAGAAGAAGAGAAGAAGAGAAGAGAAGAAGAAGAAGAAGAAGAAGAAGAAGAAGAAGAAGAAGAAGAAGAAGAAGAAAAAGAAGAAGAAGAAGAAGAAAGAAGAAGAAGAAGAAGAAGAAGAAGAAGAAGAAGAAGAAAAAGAGTTAGAAAAAGAAGAAGAAGAAGAAGAAGAAGAAGAAGAAGAAGAAGAGAGAAGAAGAAGAAGAAAAAAGAAGAAAAAGAAGAAGAAGAAGAAGAAGAAGAAGAAGAAGAAGAAGAAGAAGAAGAAGAAGAAGAGAAGAAAAAGAAGAAAAAGAAGAAGAAAGAAGAAAAAGAAAAGAAGAAGAAGAAGAAGAAAAAAGAAGAAGAAGAAGAAGAAGAAGAAGAAAGAAGAAGAAGAAGAAGAAGAAAAGAAGAAGAAGAAGAAGAAGAAGAAGAAGAAGAAGAAGAAGAAGAAAAAAAGAAGAAGAAGAAAAAGAAGAAGAAGAAGAAGAAGAAGAAGAAGAAGAAGAAGAAGAAGAAGAAGAAGAAGAAGAAGAGGAAGAAGAAGAAGAAGAAGAAGAAGAAGAAGAAGAAGAAGAAGAAGAAACATAAACTAGAATTTAGATCTGGTGCTAGACAAGCAGCCACTGGGGTTATTGACCTCCAGACATGTCACCTTGACATTTGCCGAGATAGACGCGGAGCTTATGGTCGTTCCCAGAGAATTGTGACGTCACTTGTGTTAACCTAGGGGTGGGCAGCGTGGTTTGGTTTGAGGTCTACTTATTATTTCAGAAATCACTGGCGGTAGAAACGTGAACACGGTACTATAATTTTAGACGACCCCAAATAAAGGGAACCCGGAATCCCCAGCCCAGTCAACTGTTCTAGGGATGTTATATGTTGGTTCACACGCACACGTTTCCGCACTTTCTGTGAACACCGAACCAAGTCATGTCATAAGACGCCTAGAATAGTGGACTGGACTGGTAATTCCGAATTCCATTTGTCTGGGGTCGTCTATAATTATAGTACCAGGGAACATGGGTGTAAGATTTGCTGCTGAAGACTAGAGTGAGATGAAACTGGAACGCCCGATGAAAATAATGTCGACGACCGTGAGCTTGTAGGGCAGCGTGTCACGTGATTCACGGGCATGATGGGATTGCTTGGCGAGTCTCCCGGGCGACCTTTAGACGCCCGCCAAAGTCTGGCACAAAAAAGTGGCGCATCGAATCAATCTTTAAGCAGGTTGATCTCACCGCCGCCTACCCCCCGACCCTTTTCTTACCACTTCTTCTTCCCTACCCTGGGTCACCGTCTGTGTCGTCTGCAGGAGTGTATGTGGTCTATCTGTATGTGTGTGTGCGTGTGTGTGAGTATGTTATGTTATATTATGTTGTTTTTGTCGTCTCTCAAACAAGACCTACCCAAAACACTTGTTCTTTTTTGCCGTCTGTGTTTCTTGTTGTGTTTACGTCAGCTGCCGAGCTATTTGCCCAAATACCTAGCGATGTATGTGTACGCACACCCACCCCACACACACACACCCACCCACACACACACACACACACACACACAGCCAGATTGAGACTTTATGAAGTTCTACCTGAAGCCCTACCATTTAAAATGACACCAGTTAACCCCAGACAAAAAATATTGTCAAAAGATATGCTGCATTACACACACATTATTTTTTTAAGCCCATGCAGATTATGAGGCCTTAAACTTTAGCCTGTCTAGCTTATGTATAAGTCCAGCACTATATATATATATATATATATATATATCTATATATATATATATATATATATATATATATATATATATATATATATATATAGAAGCACGCATAGTGTGTATGCTTGTCTTTCTCATTGTCTGCCACGCCCCTATTTCCCCTCCACATCCCTCCCTATTTTTGTAATCTGTCTTTCTCTTCTATTCCACATACTCGAGAAGGAAAACCAGTGCAGACTCTGCCAGGGGTCAGCATCCAGTCTTGCACTGACCAGAACACACACACAGACAAACACACACTCACACACCCCACACACTCACACACCACACACACACTCACACACCACAAACACACTCACATACTACACACACTCACACACCACACACACCACACACACCACACACACTCACACACCACACACATATAGCTGTGTTACGAGTCCGCTAAGTGCTGGCTGCTAAATCTGGACAGCCCCCGATTAGCGGCTCCCAAACCTGTGCTTGTTGGGGCCACAGTTTTGAGATGTGCAAAGTCTAGATAGTTTACTACAGCAACCCCCAAAACTGTATGTTTATGTGTCCTTCACATAATCTTTATCTGTGCCACAAAACAAGGGCATCTCTATGGTACATCTCCAGACTGTTACTTGTTCATCATTTTGCGTCAGATCTGACGTGGTTTGCGTGCTTACTTCTAAAATAGCTAGCCTTTGAATGTTTGGATCGACAGCACCATTTACCCAATTCGCCATGTAGTGTGAAATTTGTCCTTTAGCATTCCTTTCTTAAGTATTCACATTCAGCAAAATTATATCTCTGAACTTTTGATTGTTTTGTAACCTTTCCCCCTGTACCTGCCATTTCTCTCCCAAGACGCCCCAGTGGGATATCTCATTTGGGAATCCCCGCTCTTGATGGGGAAAGCGAGCAAAACAAAAACACTTCACAAGAGAGTAAATGCAGAAAGAAAAGCGCCCTTGTGCTGCCCTCTCTTGTCTGCCTTCTGGCTCTGTTGTGGTGCCTCTGTCGAACACAACATAAGGATATCTCAATCAGGTGAGTAGCAGTTTTTTAAAAGGTTTAAACACACCCCGAGTAGCGGCGTGTTCCGGTCGTCGTCGTCCTTACCCGTCTAGGACTGGATGTTACGTCTAGCTGGGGTAGCCGTTTCAGACGCTCTAATTATAACTTATTTCTGGAGGTTGAACTGGTGGGGGTATTTGAAATCTGCTTTGTTGGTCTGCCGATTTTTAAATCTCGGTATGGTGCGGTAAACATTTGGGTAGCAGCTCAGAAGGGACAAATCGATCAGTGGATGGTCAGTAGCAGTGTCGTGCGAAGGCGCACTAGAGTGCCACCTCCATGCCGTTATGTATATAGTGATAGTGGTTAGTAGGAGTAGTCTTTGTGCTGGTAGTAGTAGCAGTACTAGTAGTTTTGGTGGTGGCGGCGGCAGCAGCAGCAGCACAGCAGCAATACCAGCAGCAGCAGAAACAACAGTAGTAGTAGTAGTAGTAGTAGTAGTAGCAGCAGCACAGCAGCAATACCAGCAGCAGCAGAAACAACAGTAGTAGTAGCAGCAGCAGCAGCAGAAACAACAGTAGTAGTAGCAGCAGCAGCAGCAGAAACAACAGTAGTAGTAGCAGCAGCAGCAGCAGAAACAACAGTAGTAGTAGTAGTAGTAGTAGTAGTAGTAGTAGTAGTAGTAGTAGTAGTAGTAGTAGTAGTAGCAGCAGCAGCAGCACAGCAGCAACACAAGCAGCAGCAGAAACAACAGTAGTAGTAGTAGTAGTAGTCGTAGTAGTAGTAGTAGTAGTAGTAGTAGTAGTAGTAGTAGTAGTAGTAGTAGTCGTAGTAGCAGCAGCAGCAGCGGCAGCAGCACAGCAGCAACACAAGCAGCAGCAGAAATAACATTAGTAGTAGTAGTAGTAGTAGTAGTAGTAGTAGTAGTAGTAGTAGTAGTAGTAGTAGTAGTAGTAGTAGTAGTAGTAGTAGTAGCAGCAGCAGCAGCAGCAACACAAGCAGCAACAGAAATAACATTAGTAGTAGTAGTAGTAGTAGTAGTAGTAGTAGTAGTAGTAGTAGTAGTAGTAGTAGTAGTAGTAGTAGCAGCAGCAGCAGCAGCAGCGGCAGCAGCACAGCAGCAACACAAGCAGCAGCAGAAATAACATTAGTAGTAGTAGTAGTAGTAGTAGTAGTAGTAGTAGTAGTAGTAGTAGTAGTAGTAGTAGTAGTAGTAGTAGTAGTAGTAGTAGTAGCAGCAGCAGCAGCAGTAACACAAGCAGCAACAGAAATAACATTAGTAGTAGTAGTAGTAGTAGTAGTAGTAGTAGTAGTAGTAGTAGTAGTAGTAGTAGTAGTAGTTAGTAGTAGTAGTAGCAGCAGCAGCAGCAGCGGCAGCAGCACAGCAGCAACACAAGCAGCAGCAGAAATAACATTAGTAGTAGTAGTAGTAGTAGTAGTAGTAGTAGTAGTAGTAGTAGTAGTAGTAGTAGTAGTAGTAGTAGTAGTAGCAGCAGCAGCAGCAGCAACACAAGCAGCAACAGAAATAGCATTAGTAGTAGTAGTAGTAGTAGTAGTAGTAGTAGTAGTAGTAGTAGTAGTAGTAGTAGTAGTAGTAGTAGTAGTAGTAGTAGTAGTAGTAGTAGCAGCAGCAGCAGCGGCAGCAGCACAGCAGCAACACAAGCAGCAGCAGAAATAACATTAGTAGTAGTAGTAGTAGTAGTAGTAGTAGTAGAAGTTGTAGTAGTAGTAGTAGTAGTAGTAGTAGTAGTAGTAGTAGTAGTAGTAGTAGCAGCAGCAGCGGCAGCAGCACAGCAGCAACACAAGCAGCAGCAGAAATAACATTAGTAGTAGTAGTAGTAGTAGTAGTAGTAGTAGTAGTAGTAGTAGTAGTAGTAGTAGTAGTAGTAGTAGTAGTAGTAGTAGTAGTAGTAGTAGTAGTAGCAGCAGTAGCAGCAGCAACAGTAATGAGCGCATTGGATTTCCAACACCGTCTATCTGTCCTCTTGGATGAAACGAGATGAGATGAAATAACACATGTAAGAATACGTGAACGAGGAATTAGGTGTGGATTTGGCAAGAAGGGGCGAATGGGAAGAAAAGAGCGACGTGTGTATAACCAACGGTCAACAGTAACAGTTGGCATCTACACATTGGCATCTATGCTGCGAGAGACGGAGCATCTGTGGGTTATGCTCGGTGCGCTATGATGTCGATTCTTAAATCAGTGATCCGTTTTGAATGTACACTTTCTGAAACGTCGGTGTACCCATCTGTTGATGCTATCATTTTCCCACTTATATCACTGTCTGCCACTTAGTTCTTTTATCTTCAGCTGTTTCCCTAGTGTTATGCCATGCAATTTCCGTTGCATTCGCATTCTCTGAAACCGCAGTCTTTGCTGGGTTTGTATCTATGATACACTACCTGTTCTTATGTATGAACACATCTCTAGAGATGCAGTTCGACTGTAATTGCATGTTTGCGTCCAGCTCTGTGCACTACACAGATAAGATAAGTATTCATAACACTTCCCTCCAGTCTCCCGCAAAGATGACGATGCCATTGGAACTCAATGTCCACCGATCACCAATCAACACATACACTCACACGCGCACGCGCGCGCAGCATGCCTTGATGTTTGGGAGCTGCCACATGTGTAATCAACTTTTGATCGTGACAATCGCTTTCTCTCAGAATGTCATTATCTGAGTGCACCGATAGATCACCGGTCGGCATTAGCTTCCATGGCAACAACATGCTGACTTCTGGGATCATGACTCCAGGCCCCACGATGATGTGCAACCATACGTGTTTTTTTTTTTTTTTTACATCGGCCATGGATGCGTTCGTTTTATAAGGTTTATATGTTCTTCTTCTTCTTCTTCTTCTTCTTCTTCTTCTTCTTCTTCTTCTTCTTCTTCTTCTTCTTCTTCTTCTTCTTCTTCTTCTTCTTCTTCTTCTTCTTCTTCTTCTTCTGCTGCTGCTATTTAGGATGATTATATATATATATATATATATATATATATATATATATATATATATATATATATATATATATATATATATATATATATATATATAATAAATCCCCGTTTGTGTTCGAGGACCCAGTGTTCGGGGACACAAGAACAGACCCACTGCAAATCGCCGAAGAATACCAATGAACGAGTTGCGTATTTAAGTGTGTTGGGCCTTCAATATCACAGCCTAGCTGTTTAAATCACAGCACAGCCTCCCAGCTGTTCTTTTGAGCGAGAGCACTCAACAGGAAGACCAATAATCTCTCTCTCTCTCTCTTACTCTCTCTTTCTCTCTCTTTCTCTCGCTCTCTCTTTCTCTCGCTCTCTCCCTGTGTGTGTATGTGTGTGTGTGTGTGCATGTGTGTATGTGTGTGTGTGTATTACTTATAGCCTTTTTAAAAACACCGCTTCCATTCACGCTGTCAACAGTGTCATGGAAGAGTGCACCCACCCCTCCCCCTCCCCAACTTTTGCTTCCTTCTTATCTTTCCGACACATCTGGTGCCTCTCGTGTTCCCCTTTGATCTAGTTCATCTCTTTATTTGAGTCAGGCAACCGTGTCCGCCCTCATCCGCGAGCTCGGTGTATCTGCCAATCAAGAAATGACACCCTGACTCTATCCGACAGATCACCTGATGATGGACTTATTGTTTACGCTCTGTCTGTGGTCGCGTTATCATTAGTGACCAACGTCGCTCAGTGGAGACAGCATCTGGTGATCCCTGCTTCATTCCGGATTTCGGCAGTGAGTTATTATTACGAAGTCCACCCCACTTAGAGGGTAATTGGGCTTTCATTCACGCTTTCTCACCTGTGTCACGGGCTAGTCTATGTTACTGGGGTGTCACGTCGTCTTCTCTCCGATGCTATCAGCGGCGATGTCGTGTGTTCTATACTACACAATGACACCGCGTTGAACGACTCCAGAACATATAGAACGGGCCCTACCCCCAACCCCCTACCCCACAGCCTCAGCCTAGGTCCCACGAGAGAGTCCAGAGTACGTCCCATGGTTTCAGAATTGGTAACATTCTCTGCTGCGTCCTAAAAACCCGTCTTGCTGCAGAAAAGCAACGCCTTCCCTTTGTCGCCCGTAAGCGCTGAAATGTAACCTAAATTGACGTCGTAAATCAACTGCTTAATATACGCTATGTTGCCGCTCGCTCGCAATAACGAGTAAAGCACACTGCATAGCTCATCGCCTATATACACACAATATACAAAGCTTTTCGCCAACACAAGACAACGTGACACCCCTCTAACATAGACCAGCCCGTGTCACATGTGAGAAAGAATGAACGAAAGCCCCGTTACGCTCTGTTTGGGCCGAACTTCGTAACAAGTTCCCGGCATTGTATATTAGAATGTTTGTCTCAACAGAAATCTCAGCATCAACGGGGTACAGTTGTCTTCATACCGTGGGTTATTTCATGCTCCAACTTGAGTCAGCAACTCACTGGAACAGCCTGCCAACAACTAACCAACAGAGCAGTACAACCAGCAACCAGCCAGCCATTCACCTGATCATACAAATCCCCACATGCAACATATACAAGTTGTTATTACGGGAAATAAATGCGGCCCACATAAATACACAATCTCAGATGTCTGCCGGAAAGTGAAAAATATCATAGCTGTGATTCAAATGAGCTCACTAGTACGTTATTATGAACTCTCCCAATGTTTGTTTCCGGGGCCTCATTGTGAAGGAAAACTAGAATAGACCCACTCTCCCCAAACAAGCATGTCGTAGGATTCGACTAACTTGGAGCTCCTTCGAAGTCAGAGTACATTTGCCTGAGAGGTAAAGAACCAAAAGACTGCATACAGATAAGCCTGATATGTGAAGCGGATGTGCACACAGCATTCAGGAACAAGACTAAAACGTCCGTAAGTGGACGAACACTTACAATTTTCCATCGGAGTTTACAGCCGGTGGACGCGAAGAAGAAGGAGAAGAAAAAATGCGTACACACACGGAAAGACAGTGAGCCACGCATGAAGCTACAGACAGGCAGACCAAATGATGACGTACATAAGGAGTAACTTCGGTCGAACTGGTGTCAAAACGTAGGGAAAACCAGCTGCACGGAGGTTTTCTAATCACAGTTTTGGGGTCTTTTATTTCACCTCATCTCGAGAGCTCTAGGATTTCGTAGGGAATTTTCAGGAAAGTCTAATTTGGTAGGGTGGGGGAGGGGGGGGGGGAGGTTAGTCGGTGTAAATTTCATACCCATCACCCCTATACTATTGGACTTTCCCGGGAATTTTCTACTAAATCTCGGAGCTCCGAAATAAGATTACACGAAAGAAGAGGTCCCAGTTTTGTGTTGTATTTAGTACTCCATGAATAAAGACTTGGGTGAGAATCAGAAAGTTCGGTTGTATCTATATTCGTCTTTTCCGTTTCCTCGGTTGAGTTTTCAAGTCAGATTTCGCTCTGTCTTTTTGTGTTGTTGAGACAAACACACAGCTTGACCCTGAGGTCAACAGGTGAGCGGGCAGGTAGCCAGTTGGCTGTACTTGTCCAGCGATACGTGTGACAGCTGAACATGTTTATAAGGCTGGTAGCGGCAGGCAGTCCACTTACGGACATCACCAGAAGGCAGCCCAAGGAAATGAGCTGAAACGGGAGACAAGTGCTTGTTTGAGACTGGCCAAGTGGAGATAATTTTAATGCAGCGGATATCTTTCTATCAGTGCAGGGCTTCTCAGATTGTTTCCAGGAAGCCAGGCAGATAAGGGATACAGGAAAAATTTGCAGATATCACAACAATATTGATTTTTAAACCATTTTTTTTTAAATCCAGAAACTATGAGTTGTTAACCCTTTGGCTCGGTACTATGGATATCTCAACCCTTCGGCCTTGATTCCATGATAAATACCCTAAATATGGAAGAAATGAGGCTTTTTGCCTACCCCCGAGCGTGAACCCGGACCACAAGGATTTCTTCACATGGTCGCCGCGCAGTCAGGATTAACCAGCTCAGCTAGCGAGCCGGGCTTTTTTTTTCAAACCTATATTTTCCACTTTTTTATTTGAAAAACAGGTTTACAGACAATCACCTGGTTAATCTGCAGTTAATCTTAGACATCCTTTGGCGAGGTTGGCAATGCATTAAGCGTAATGCGATTTGTTTAGTTTAGTTGATGGAGTTTTGTTTTGGGCTTTATTATATGTCAAATATGTTGATGTAAACTCTGTAGCGAAGCCACCTGCGGATCCGAAAGTCGCGAGTTCAGAGCTGGACTGGCATTGTCCGAAGCTGCTGACAGTCTCCGGTTACATTTGTGATCTGGTTATATGCACCACTTTCGGGGCTAAAGTATTTTCTCCCAGGTCGATCGAGCTTTAAACAGGTACTGGTAGAGTCCTGGGAAGTGAAGGCGGTCAGCGTGAGGTTAACCAAATCAACCACCAAGTGCCGATTGGTCTGTAAAATATAGGTCTAGCCCTATGTGCCCAGTACAACTGAAGAGTTGAGGAAAAACGGTCTTTTACTTAACTTTACTAACCTCTCTAGTAATGCATTTGGCCAGTCACAGCGAAATAAGCCAGGCAATATTTTGGGTAATCAGCATTTTATGAAACTGTAACTTAACATGCATGCCGTACGAGGAAACCAAGGCGATTTGAGGATTGACACTGGGGACCTCATCGCGTAGAGAACTGTAGGTGGGCATTCAAACCAGCCGTGAAAAGACAGAAAAAGATTGGCTTGAGTTGCTTCAAGGCCTGTGTTCCATTGGGAGATTACGGCTGAATAAAAATACGAAAATAAATATTAAAAAAAAAAACATTAAGGAAAGGAAGAGACGATGAAGAAGGAAAAGAACACGAGGAATAAGAAGAAGATCCGCTTACTTGCAAAATAAACGCACCAGCATCAAGTGATGAACTCTGCCCGTTTAGTGTTGGTCGATACGCCTCACTGGGTGCTCGAGACACGGCTTTTTCGCACACCGGCACCAGTCTTCAACCTGAAAGTTGCATTCTAATTATTGATGTAAGTTGGTCTGTCTCTACACCCATCCGTCCCGTGTCTTGACATCTATCTGTTTCGTGTCTCTACACTCATCTGTCCCTAACTCTACACCCATCCGTCCCGTGTCTCCACGTCCATCTGTTTCGTGTCTCTACATCCATCTGTCCCGTGTCTCTACACCCATCCGTCCCGTGTCTCCACGTCCATCTGTTTCGTGTCTCTACATCCATCTGTCCCGTAATTCTACAACCATCTGTCCCGTGTCTCTACACCCATCTGTCCCATGTCTCTACAGATCTACACCCATATGTCCCGTGTCTCTACACCCATCTGTCCCGTGTCTCTACACCCATATGTCCCGTGTCTCTACACCCATCTGTCCCGTGTCTCTACACCCATCTGTCCCGTATCTCTACACCTATCTGTCCCGTGTCTCTACACCCATCTGTCCCGTGTCTCTACACCCATCTGTCCCATGTCTCTACAGATCTACACCCATATGTCCCGTGTCTCTACACCCATCTGTCCCGTGTCTCTACACGCATCTGTCCCGTATCTCTACACCTATCTGTCCCGTGTCTCTACACCCATCTGTCCCGTGTCTCTACACCCATCTGTCCTGTGTCTCTACACCCATCTGTCTCGTGTCTCTACACCCATCTGTCCAGTGTCTCTACACCCATCTGTACCGTGTCTCTACACCCATCTGTCCCGTATCTCCTCACCCATCTGTCCCGTGTCTCTACACCCATATGTCCCGTATCTCTACACCCATCTGTCTCGTGTATCTACACCCATCTGTCCCGTGTCTCCGCACCCATCTGTCCCGTGTCTCTACAGATCTACACCCATCTGTCCCGTATCTCTACACCCATCTGTCTCGTGTATCTACACCCATCTGTCCCGTGTCTCCACACCCATCTGTCCCGTGTCTCTACACCCATCTGTCCCGTGTCTTTACACCTATCTGTCCCATGTCTCTACAGATCTACACCCATCTGTCCCGTGTCTCTACACCCATCTGTCCTGTGTCTCTACACCCACCTGTCCCGTGTCTCTACACCCATCTGTCCCGTGTCTCTACACCCATCTGTCCCGTATCTCTACACCCATCTGTCCCGTATCTCTACACCTATCTGTCTCGTATCTCTACACCCATCTGTCCCGTGTCTCTACACCCATCTGTCCCGTATCTCTACACCCATCTGTCCCGTATCTCTACACCTATCTGTCTCGTATCTCTACACCCATCTGTCCCGTATCTCTACACCTATCTGTCCCGTGTCTCTACACCCATCTGTCCCGTATCTCTACACCCATCTGTCCCGTATCTCTACACCCATCTGTCTCGTGTCTCTACGCCCATCTGTCCCGTGTCTCTACACCCATCTGTCCCTTATTTCTACACCCATCTGTCCAGTATCTCTACACCCATCTGTCCCGTATCTCTACACCCATCTGTCCCGTGTCTCTACACCCATATGTCCCGTATCTCTACACCCATCTGTCCCGTGTCTCTACACCCATCTGTCCCGTGTCTCTACACCCATGTGTCCCGTGTCTCTACAGATCTACACCCATCTGTCCCATGTCTATACATCCATCTGTCCCGTGTCTCTACACCCATATGTCCCGTGTCTCTAAACGCATGTGTGCCATGTACACGGAACTTCCCTGCTGTGATCTCAAACTGTCAAACATTCTCTCTCCTCGCTTCCTCCCCGTCCCGCTTCCTCCCTCATCTTGCCTGTTGTCACGACATGCTTCAGTTTCCACATTCTGATTACCTGTCAGACTAATAATGTAATGCGGGAAGCTCGTATCTCTTGGGCTTTTACAGGAGCCGGCAGGGGCACATACCCTTGGAGGCCCTAGCAGTAGCACAGGTGCCGAAACCAAGGGGCCCCAACCTCCTGTAGGCCCTTCCCTAAAAATATTAATGAGCCTAAACGGAAACCTCCCCTCCCCACACACACACACAAACCACACATGTAAATCCACTAAACGAACTCATTCAACTTTCCTTGTAAAAATGTGTCTTTCTAAGTATGTATGCACACATTTCCTTTTATTTCCGTTGCATTGTTACAGGAAAATCCCGTTAACACGAACTCATTTAAGACGAACACTGAACAAAGTGTGGACCCCAGCAGGCATGTATCATTCATGTCTGCTAGTCTCCCGTCGTATAAACTAAACAAACAATATGTTGATCGGCGCTGATAGAAAGAATTAGAAAGATAGGACTCAATTGACAGCGTAAAAATGGAAAGTTATAGTTACTGTGCCAGGAATCCAACATGTCACCTCCATAGACGACGGCGCCTCGCTATGAAAACAAGTGTACTAAGATACACGACCAATTAAAAAAGGGTGTCTTAACTGGTCATGTTTATTGTAGAGCTTGAGTTCTGCAACTACCATATTGGAGAGGATTCGTCTCAGATAACCGATGGTACCATTTCAGTGGTTTAAAACGAATTCTGTCCGTATTCCATAGTTGTGAATTTCAAGCGGTGGATTTCGAGTTGTGGATTTCAAGCGACGGCGTCTGTGGGATAGACGTTGCGAACGTGCTTCGTAATGCCCGAGTTTGTTTTCGATCCCAGCTGCAAGCGATTTGACATAAAAGCGCCTTGCATTGGCTTCGACAGTGTTACCGAGAGCTGACCGTTCAAACTACTGAACGTAAATTGTGCTTAGCAAAATCAGTGACAGCTTCCGCTAAATGGTAGGGTTGGTTGTGCAACGTCCTGTAAAGGATACGCAACTAACTTTATTTTTAGTGTGTCGTTTTATCTTTCTACTTCTTTTTGTGAATAGCATTGTCTGTTTGTGACATATAATGTTTCTAAGACCGCAAGGGTCAAACGAAATCCTTTTTTTCGGCCCTTAGAATTCGCGTTAAGCAGTTTTTACTGTGCGTTTCTATAAACTTCGAAATAAAGATGTGTGCAGGCGGGCCACGAATGATACGAATGATATTTGAGGTAGATTTCTGCGAGAAAAATGACATGCACCGTGTTGTGTGGAAGGTAATGAGAAAGTAGGAAGAAATGATTGCAAAAAGGATGAGAGCTGAGCGTCTCAGAAGAAAAAGACTAAATGCATACAGCAACAGCGATCCTGAAATCCCATGCTCAAACAGATGAAGACTTTTCTTAACGCGGGCGGGTCTTGCTAGTCACACTCGCCATCGCCATGGGCTGTGAGTCCCAAGCCTCCTTCTAGCACAGTATAACACTATCGTCTGGAAAGACGGGAAGGTGCCAGCAACTTGCTATTCAGTACATTTTTAATAGTAATAGTTGTACTTGCAGTAATGTTTGTTAATTTTCTGCTGTGACTACGACTACGACGACGACTACTACTACTACTACTACTACTACTACTACTACTACTACTACTACTACTACTACTACTACTACTACTACTACTACTACTACTACTACTACTACTACTACTACTACTACCACTACTGCTGCTGCTGCTACTACTACTACTATTACTGTTACTGCTGCTGCTGCTGCTATTGCTGCAACTGCTGCTGTCATTAATGCTACTGCTACTACTACGACGACTACTACTACTACTACTACTACTACTACTACTACTACTACTACTACTACTAATACTACTACTACTACTACTACTACTACTACTACTACTGCTGCTGCTATTGCTACTACTGCTGCTGCTGCTGCTGCTACTGCTGCTACTACTGCTGCTACTACTACTGCTACTACTAATACTGCTACTGCTGCTATTGGTGCTACTGCTACTACTGCTGCTATTGATGCTACTGCTACTACTGCTATCGAGCTGCGGCTAGTAGTAGTGATGGCAGGTGTTCTTATGTTTATGTCCACAACACCACCTGTCACTGCCATGTTCAGTATCACAGATGCTTTCCCCGAAGAGAAAGATTCCACGCTTTACCTGCGCACCACATCCCGTCCCTAACGATCCCAACATCTCCTCCATCGGCCGTTGATTTCCCACGGCACATCCTGTGTAATACCTGCCTGATCTGGCCTGACGTCACACACACGCCAAAGTGGCCATATTCTCACCTGATTATCTCTTGGCGGTTGTTTATAAGTCGCGCCATCTAACATCTGCTGCTGCCGTTTTTGGCAGCCATATTTAAAGGGAGATGATGTGAAACAGCTGGTTGTGTGTACATTTCAGGATTTACGAATTCCGGATTGTCTGCTCTTGTTTACGACACACAGAGAATGATCCTTATATAACAGGGTTGTAACATACATCCACCCAGTGTTGCCACTTTGGATGTTTTACATATAGATTTAGATGTTCTCCCTTGCATTTAGATGGCGTTTTTGACGTTTAGATGGTATATGTCTTTCTAGAAGTTTTTCCTTTGGAGTGAATGTATCAAATCTAACCTAAGAAACAGGATGAAATTTGATCTCCTAAATGCAATCTTGACAATAAAATTCGGCCTGATCAGAGCAGGAAAAGGCTGTTCCACTTATCAGCTCCCTGATTGGGTATTAAAAGAAATTGGAACAGCTAAAGCATACCAGAGTCATTATGGATCCGAAGCTTCAACTTCATCATCCAAGCTAAGTTTATCCTGTGGATCTTGTAAGGCATACTTCAGTAAAGATGAGGACATGATTCTATAGGCTAAGTCATATCAATTGCTATGTAATTTGTGACGCTTTCCTTTTGTTTTTTCTAGATGTTTTTCATCCAAATTTAGAAGTTTGGATGTTTTTCTAGATGTTTTCCACGCAAATTTAGAAGTTTTTAGATATTTTTTGTCTCCGTTCTGGATGTTTTTTGTCAAAGAAAAGTGGCAACACTGCATCCACCCACATTGGACCGGGTTTGTTTGAGATATGTTTTTTTTTCTCTCCACACATTGATAATTTAAATAACAGAAATGTCTGGCAAGTCTCAGGTTGGGAAGATAACGTCAGAGAAACTGTACAGCACCACGATGTGTCTATGGTTGAAGCAGCCGGAAGTGCACGAAGCAGAACCGTATATAGACCCACTGCCTCCCCTGCAAGCATGTCGTAAGAGTCGACTAATTGGAAACTTTCTTCGCAGTGGGAGTGCTTCTGCCCAGTTGGCAAGGAATGACCAGCTGCACACAAATAAGCCAGTAAAGCAGATGTACACACAAAACTCAGTTGTTCGTCCATTTGGACTTTGGCCTTGTGCCAGGACCTTTCGCCGGAGCTTACAGCCCGTGAACAAAGACGATGAAGACAGACTCTCGTTGGTAGATTGGTCAATGTCACGTTGAATTTTGCCACATGTTCTGGTAAACGTTTGGCTGGTCGACATAGGGTCAGATGTTCTTCTTCTTCTTCTTCTTCTTCTTCTTCTTCTTCTTCTTCTTCTGCTGCTGCTGCTGCTGCTGCTTCTTCTTCTTCTGCTTCTTCTTCTTCTTCTGCTTCTTCTTCTTCTTCTTCTTCTTCTTCTTCTTCTTCTTCTTCTTCTTCTTCTTCTTCTTCTTCTTCTGCTTCTTCTTCTCCTCCACCTGCTTCTGCTCCTCCTTCTTCTTCTTCTTCTTCTTCTTCTTCTTCTTCTTCTTCTTCTTCTTCTTCTTCTTCTTCTTCTTCTTCTTCTTCTTCTTCTTCTTCTTCTTCTTCTTCTTCTTCTTCTTCTTCTCCACCTGCTTCTTCTTCTTCTTCTTCTCCACCTGCTTCTTCTTCTTCTTCTTCTTCTTCTTCTTTTTCTTCTTCTTCTTCTTCTTCTTCTTCTTCTTCTTCTTCTTCTTCTTCTTCTTCTTCTTCTTCTTCTTCTTCTTCTTCTTCTTCTTCTTCTTCTTCTTCTTCTCCACCTGCTTCTGCTCCTTCTTCTTCTTCTTCTTCTTCTTCTTCTTCTTCTTCTTCTTCTTCTTCTTCTTCTTCTTCTTCTTCTTCTTCTTCTTCTTCTCCTCCTCCTTCTACTCCTCCTCCTTCTCCTGCTCCTTCTCCTCCTCCGCCTTCTCCGCCTCCTCCTCCCTTGCAGTTTCAGTGACGATGAAAATTGTAACAAGCAACCAATGAGTTAGCAAACAGACAAACAAGCCATTTGGCTAACTTTAACAGCCATATATTTATATATTTTATCTACACGCGGGTCGTGTCCCTCCACGACAAAGACTGGTGTCGTAGATAACCCTGACCGGCGCCTCGGTCATTGACGTGGGTCAGTTAAGTGGGTCATGGCGCCTCCTGTGTTGACCAAGGGTTTATTGTGTTGGCTGCGTCCCTCTCTGCCTGTTTCTTCTGTGTGTGGCCCTTCGTATGTTCTGTTGGCTGTGTCCCTCTCTGTCTGTTTCTTCTGTGTGTGGCCCTTCGTATGTTCTGTTGGCTGTGTCCCTCTCTGTCTGTTTCTTCTGTGTGTGGCCCTTCGTATGTTCTGTTGGCTGTGTCCCTCTCTGTCTGTTTCTTCTGTGTGTGGCCTTTCGTATGTTCTGTTGGCTGTGTCCCTCTCTGCCTGTTTCTTCTGTGTGTGACCCTTCGTATGTTCTGTTGGCTGCTTTTGATGTTGGACCCTATCTGGGAAAGGCGTCGACCAGAGAAGATGCCCAGACAGGAGGGAATACATTGTACATTCATTTATTGTCCCGTTGTGCCATTTCATGTTACATAGGGCTTGTAGTCTGTTTCTCCATTCCGTTCTATCGTGTGCAAACCCTTCGATATCATGGATTAAATCCTACGGATGCGTAGTTACTTACTTACTTAGTCACTCCTCTTCTACCTTGGAGTGTAGAGGTGTGTTAGAAAGATAGCAAGACTTCGCTATCAGCAGTTTTCTTTCTATCGTTGTTGTGTTCCAGTTCTCTGTCAGTCAGCAGAGTAGAATGGTCGACATATCACCGGATTGCAGTCTGGTGGAAGTATGTCTGTGTAACCAACTTCTCCTGGCAACAAGGAAAGGTACTCTGGGCAGGCTGCTGCATCGAAGGACTGAGAGCTCATGCAAATGCCCACTGTGCAGTCTCGTCGACTGTGATAACATAAAATAACATAGATAACATAAAATACAAAACATAACACAACATAACAGTATTTCATACGAGGAATAAACGTCATTTTTAGTTCAGGAACAGAATGAATCAGGAATTGACCTCACTCCACTCGAGACATTTCTACACGTGCTCCATTTCCTTCTTCAGTCTTGTCTGGTCTTGTAGTCTTAGTTTCAGCTTCATAGCAAACGGGTCACCCCCATAGTTGCTCCGCTCCTGTGCCAACGAAAAACACACATAATGTTTATGACAGTCCCTTGTGGAAAGATTGACAGACTGCTGTCTAGCATATCTAGCACACACACGCAATAAAGCATACGGTAGCTATCTGAAGTGCTGACACAAATAGTCCGACATTAGAAATGCAGTTCATCAGTGATGGTAGCAGAAGTCACCAACAGATCAGCAGTTGCCCACGCGATCAATTTTAATCACATACCGGCACCACCAACATTGCGACGTCAGACATCGCGCCAAAATTCTGAATCTACAGTTCACACCACCTCGTTGGTCACATTCGAAAAAAAAAACATTCCAAACGAAATCCGCAGCTCACAGTGTCACGCCATACATTTAACTCAGAAGCTGACCGACGAAACTATATCCAGTCTACAAATGAAGCAAAAATGCACCGGCCACCGTCTAGCAGAAGCAAAAAATGTGCCTCGGCTCCAAAAAGTGCCCCTGTCTAGCGTCCATTTTGACCGGAAGTAGCTAGCGAAGGAGCAGTCTGATCTGAAGTCCTCCTAGGTTTCTACCTGAGCGCTGAATATCATCCAGAACTTATACCCCCATCCAACTAGTCACTTGATTCCATAGACCTGAAGGCGGGAAAGGGGTCCTATACTTATGAATACATCACGTCCTTCTTTAGACTATACATTTATAGCTACAGAAGGTATAGAAATGACTCCAATGAAGGGTGACTAAAAACTTAACGAAAAGCGGAGGGGAAACAAAGTGCACAAAACGACGTTTCGGCTGGAGCTTTTCACGACATGATAGTATTATAAATATATGGCAGCTAATGTAGCCCAAGTGGCGTCCGTGGCTAAGGCGTTGCGGGTCTGACTCGTAATCAAACGTACCGCGATCGAAACCTGCGTGCGCTGCGTGCGCTGCGTGGATTGTTATCGTGGTCTGGTACGTCGCAGGTCGACCCAGCCTCAAATGGGTACCAGGATGGGCTGTCCTGGGAAAGTAAAGACGGCTGGCGTAATGCTGACCACATTACCCACCCAGTGCCGATAGGTCTGTAAAAATATGGGTGCTCTTCCCATATGCCCGATGCGCCTAAGAGGGTGTAAAGGGATCTTTACTTTTTTTTTTTTAATGTAGCCCAAGTGGCTTGCCTGCTCGTTCTTCTGTTTGTTGCGTGTTGAAATCTCCATTATCACAAGCAATGCAACAGCAACAGAAAACACTTGAGATTTCAGAAACAAAGTGTTGTCTGTTTGTTGTGCGGACTAACTGTGAACGACTGTGTGTGTGTTAGTTCAGAGTTCCTAGTTATTAAAACATTCTTCGCGGTCAGACGGGCATCGTCACCTCAGTTCCAGATGCCGTTTTGTGATTTGACTGTTCGTCTAATGAGCTAGCCAGAGGTCAACTTCCACAAATGACCAGCGGACAGTCATTTTCTGGATCACTGCTTTTGTGGTCAGATAACTACTGGGGTCGTGACCTCTTTGGCTATCATTGCTTCTTTTGTATGCTGGTTCTAACGCTGTCGACCTGTCCATTGGAGGACAAACGGATAGACTGAGCGTCAGATCATTTGAACTGGCTCGTCTTTGGTGAGTTTTTGTGTGGGTCTGTTTACAGACATTTCAGGTCCTGACCATTAGCCCCGCAAGTTGAATCAATTTACAGAGACCTTGCAGTGTTGCAAAGCTAGCGCTGTGGGAGTTGACATTGTCAACGATACACTAACAAACAGTGACACAGGACATTGACACAGGACAGTGACACAGGACAGTGACACGGGACATTGACACAGGACAGTGACACAGGACAGTGACACGGGACATTGACACAGGACAGTGACACAGGACAGTGACACGGGACATTGACACAGGACAGTGACACAGGACAGTGACACAGGACATTGACACAGGACATTGACACAGGACATTGACACAGGACAGTGACACGGGACATTGACACAGGACAGTGACACAGGACAGTGACACAGGACATTGACACAGGACATTGACACAGGACAGTGACACAGGACAGTGACACGGGACATTGACACAGGACATTGACACAGGACAGTGACACAGGACAGTGACACGGGACATTGATACAGGACAGTGACACGGGACATTGACACAGGACAGTGACACAGGACAGTGACACAGGACATTGACACAGTTCAGTGACACAGGACAGTGACACGGGACATTGACACAGGACAGTGACACATGACAGTGACACGGGACATTGACACAGGACATTGACACAGGACAGTGACACAGGACATTGACACAGGACAGTGACACAGGACATTGACACAGGACATTGACACAGGACAGTGACACAGGACATTGACACAGGACAGTGACACAGGACAGTGACACAGGACATTGACACAGGACAGTGACACAGGACATTGGCACGGGGCAGTGACATGGGGCAGTGACACTGGGCAGTGACACAGGACAGTGACACGGGGCAATGACACAGGACAGTGACATGGAGCAATGACACAGGACAGTGACACGGGGCAATGACACAGGACAGTGACACGGGGCAATGACAAGGGGCAATGACACAGGACAGTGACACGGGGCAATGACACAGGACAGTGACACGGGGCAATGGCACAGGACAGTGACACAGGACAGTGACACGGGGCAATGACACAGGACAGTGACACGGGGCAATGACACAGGACAGTGACACGGGGCAATGACACAGGACAGTGACACGGGGCAATGACACAGGACAGTGACACGGGGCAATGACACAGGACAGTGACACGGGGCAATGACACAGAACAGTGACACGGGGCAATGACACAGGACAGTGACACGGGGCAATGACACAGGACAGTGACACGGGGCAATGACACAGGACAGTGACACGGGGCAATGACACAGGACAGTGACACGGGGCAATGACACAGGACAGTGACACGGGGCAATGACACAGGGCAGTGACACACGGGAACAGTGGCTGCCTAAACATGATGTATCTTTCGTTTTTTTTCCTTGCTTCCTTTAATTTTTCCTTCTGTTGCTAATTCTTTCCTTCCATTCTTCATTCTTTCCTTCCGTCCGTTATTCTTTCCTTCCGTTCCAAATTCTTTCCTCCAATTCCTCATTCTTTCCTTTCGTTCCTCAATCGTTTCTTCCCTTCCTCATTCACTCCTTTCCTCCTTTATTCTTTTTTTCCATTCTTCATTCTTTCCTTCCCTTGTTGATTCTGTCCTTCAGTTTTTCATTCTTTCCTCCCGTGCTTCATTATTTCCTTCAGTCCTTAGTCTTCCCCCTCCACATCCTTTATTCTTTCCTTTCGTTTTCTTTTCATCCTTCATTCTTTCTTTCCGTCCTTCATTTTTTCTTTCCATCTTTCATTATTTCCTTCTTAATCATTCTTTAATATCATTCTTTAATCCATTGTCTGCTACTGCCTCTGCTGCCGATGTTTCTACTACTGCTGTTGCTTCCCCTTCTCCTCCTCTCCCTCATCTTCCTTATTCTTCTTCCATTTACAATTCTTGCTCATTTTTGTTCCAGTGCTTCATGTTTAAATGCACAGTGTGCAAAAGTTATCTACGGATATAGAAAAGTTTTTTTTAAACAAATTATTGCTTATTATTGGGTTGTTTCAACAGCATCTTGGGTGCTTGTCCCCTCCAGTTTCTCGTGTCCGCATGAAAGACAAGCCATCAGTCTAACCCACCAAGTTATTTGTAGGCTTGGTCATGGCTGTTTGGTTTTGCTGCTTGTGTGTTCCGTAGCTTGAAATGGGCATTCCCACAAGAACCGTCTTAGTCGGCTCTTACGACACGCAGGGCAAGTTACTAATGTGAAAGTCGGAGTTTACCGAAATAATCTCGTTGTACCGGGATTTCTAACGAGGGTCTCTCTGCATAGAATGGCTAGCCACCTGCATTAAGCTTTGCACATACTACCATCTCCGTTGCTCCGGCGACGATCCCTGGATATCTTAATTAAAACTGCACTCGTCAACTGAACGATACGTTCAAGAAACGAACCCACGGCTTACAGAGCCTGTAGACAAACAGCTTGACTTTTTTGACTACTTTAGTACCCAGAAGCCATGAGTTGTTAACCCTTAGGCTCGGTATTATGGATATCGCAACCTTTCGGCCTTGATTCCATTGTAAATACCGTAAATCTGGGAGAAATGTGGCTTTTCTGCCTACCCCCGGGCGTGAACCCGGACCACAAGGAGTTCGTCACCCGGTCACCGCCCAATCCGGTTTAGCCAGCTACGCTAGAGAGCCGGGCAAAGCCCAAGTAAAATACGCACAGAGGTCTTTACGTTCATCCAGCAGGCGTGGGTTAACAAAAGCCTCCATCTTTGAACTCAAACCAATCACGGAAATTACTGAATAACATGTTATATGTATTTACTCGTGAACGTCTGCCCCGTCGGTTTGCTCACTTCGGTTGTTCGTCTTCATTCTCCAGCCAGACGTACACGTCTCCATTTCCCGCCCATTTTCTGCCTTCTAATCGACGGACATTACCAACCCTTGATGGACCGCACGCTACCCCCAGAACGCAATCTTTGCTTCATCATTGTCTCCCCGCCTTATTGTAACTCTCTTTGCCGTGAAGTTTAATATTTTTTTTTTCATCAGAAAGCATATTTAACTAACTAATTACTTTTTTTTTTTGGGGGGGGGGGGGGGGGGTCCATATCTCTAGCCACCCCCTCTTTGTTTTTCCACCCCCCGTTCCACGTGTGGTGGGTTCCGCGCTCCCATTGTAAGTGGACAAAGAATAGACACGTGTTCCCTATCGTGAAAGCTAAAATTAGGGGTGTTTTGTTTTCGAAGTCGGAGTATATCTGCCTGAGAGACGAGGAACCAACAGTCTGCATTTAAATAAGACAAATCAGTAAAAAAAAAATGTGCTTGCAAAACTCAAATTTTAGAACAAGACTGCAGTATTCAGAAGTGGATGAACAACCTGAACTTTCTAACGGAGTTTACGGCCAGTGAACACGAAAAAGATGATGATAACGTCAATTCTACGGACCATTGTGTGGACTAGAAACACCAGTGAAGTGTCTAGACACAAAAAACATTGCTGATAGAAACTGATTTCAGGCGAACGAAAGAAGAACATAATAACTGCGCATGGGCGCAATCGGAACATGAATGATACGAATATTGAGGTGGTTCTTGGGGCAGGATGCTATTGATCACAAGAAATGGTCCGCAGCTGAACAATGGAATCACTTATGTCGAGCCTTTGGAGAGAACTAACAATTTCCAGAGGACCAAGAGATGAAGAAAAAAACGCTGGCGTTGGATATGACACACGTTGAGAAAACGTGATAAACAATATAACTAGAATGTCTTTGCACTGGAACCCGCAAGGGCCTAGAAATAAAGGCAGTAGAACGACTTGGTGCTAGATGGTTGATGGCCTATGCTCCATTGTGAGATAAAGGGCAATCGAAGAAAAAGAAAAGAAGAATTGAACAAGAAAATGGCGCGTCGCTCGGAAAGGGTTAAACACGAAATGGGGAAATTGAGAGGACGAGGAGAGATAGATGATGTCACATCTGGCCAGGCGCTGTCAGCATATACATTGAACGTCCATCCCGCTGTTTTCTCATTTCGTTTCGCCGATTATCTAATTCATGCTTTTTCATGTTGCTTCCTCAGCCTTCAGTATTATATTTGAACGAAGTGCTTACGGTTTATTTTCATGTCTGTCTGTCTGTCTGTCTGTCTGAATGTTTATCTAAATCTCTGTCTTTGAATCTTTGTTTTTCTTTAACCTTTCTTTTAACCAATGTTTATTGAATGTCCATGAAATATTTGAAAAACAATGTTTTACAACAAAACATGTATCAGACATCATTCTTTTTTGTCCATCTGTCAAATCATAACTTGTCATTTCACTACGCATGCAACAAACAGTATCTTCCACACATCCATTTATCCGCCTGTCTTTCAGTTGATTTGTACGTATGCACGCCCTTCTGCCAGTTGATAGTTGACTGGCTAGATGTGTGGGTCGGTACGAAGGTTGATAGTTGGCTGGCTAGTTGTGTAGGTCGGTACGAAGGTTGGTATATATTTACAGGGGAAACTGGTAGAAAGGATAGAGTAGAACTGCAATGGAAAATATTATAATTGACAAATAGCTGGGTCTGTAGATAGGCAGGCGAGTGGCATACGGGTATGTAGGTTATATATATATATTTATATGAGTGGGTAGGTTGGCATATGTTGATTGGTAGGCGAGTTGGTAGGTTGCTATGTGGGTATGTGTGTAAGCATGTTGATAGGTAGGTAAGTGGGGTGGCATGAAGGTATGTAGATTAGTGTATTAAACAACATGTCTTGATGCGATACCCTCAAACTGTTTTAAAGAAGGTGGCAATACCCTCACTGAGAAGTTACACCAAATATTTCAACTTATATGACAGCAAGACATACTTCCACAAGACTTCAAAAATGCTACAGTCATACCCCTGGATGTCCCGGGTTCAATCCCCGGTTAAGGCTGGGATTTTTTTTTTCACGTGGACTTCTAGTAATTTTCTCCTGGTCTCTGGGTAGTAGATCGGACGCCCATGTGTATTGTTGCGCATGTAAAAAATCTCTTGGCAGTTGGAAATAGAAAAAAGAGTAACCTAACGGCGCTGCCCGTTCAACTTAAAGTTGAAAATCTACCAATAGTATTTCAGGATCCTCGCCGGTGCGGAATTCGTGCATTGCGCTGAGATTCTTCAGACAGGGTTGAGTGAGAAGTAGAACGGAGCACTTATAGCTTACTACCCTTGTGCCATGAAGCAGTAAAAAAAAAAACACAAAAAACTGTTTCTGCCTATATATATATATATATATATATATATATATATATATATATATATATATATATATATATATATATATATATATATATATATATGAATGATAGAGGTATTAAGGTGGACTCTGGGACAACATGCTTGGGCCGTGTTGTGTGGAGTGGACCCATCAGGAAGAACATGAGAATGAAGGAGGACATGACTGCAGAAAGGATGAGAGCTGAACGTCTGAGAAGAAACATACTGAACACAAATGTTGACAACAACGGTCCTGAAATCACATGCTATCATTGTGGAAGACGCGGGCGGGTCTTGCTAGTCACACTCGCCATCGCCATGGGCTGTGGCTCCCATGCCTCCTCATATCGCAATATAACACCTTCGTCTGGAAAGACGGAAAGGTGCCAGTCATATACATACATACATACATACATACATACATACATACATACATACATACATACATACATACATACATACATACATACATACATACATACATACATACATACATACATACATACATACATACATACATACATACATACATACATACATACATACATACATACATACATACATACATACATACATACATACATACATACATACATACATACATACATACATACATACATACATACATACATACATACATACATACATACATACATACATACATACATACATACATACATACATACATACATACATACATACATACATACATACATACATACATACATACATACATACATACATACATACATACATACATACATACATACATACATACATACATACATACATACATACATACATACATACATACATACATACATACATACATACATACATACATACATACATACATACATACATACATACATACATACATACATACATACATACATACATACATACATACATACATACATACATACATACATACATACATACATACATACATACATACATACATACATACATACATACATACATACATACATACATACATACATGCATGCATGCATGCATGCATGCATGCATGCATGCATGCATGCATACATACATACATACATACATACATACATACATACATACATACATACATACATACATACATACATACATACATACATACATACATACATACATGCATACATACATACATACCTACCTACTTACCTTCCTACCTGCCTGCCTGCCTGCCTACGTACATATACACACACACACACACACGCACGCAGACAGACAGACAGACAGACAGACAGACAGACAGACAGACAGACAGACAGACAGACAGACAGACAGACAGACAGACAGACAGACAGACAGACAGACAGACAGACAGACAGACAGACAGACAGACAGACAGACAGACAGACAGACAGACAGACAGACATATTGCAGTAAATAGTAAACAGGAATAATAAATTGCAAAATAATGTTTCTGTAGCACTAGAAAGTGTAAGCCGCTATCACAACAGCTACATACACGCTTGGTCACTGATGGAAGCCCACATGAAGCATCTCTCAGCTATTTCCAGATCTGCTTAAGTGACTCTGCCATGCCTCAAGAGCTTGCACAAGTAGCAACAATAATTGAACGTCCTGTTTGTCAAAAGCGGGCATTTTCGATACACATATTGTCCCGGGAATTGAATTAAGTAGATAGACTTTTTTTTTTTCGCGCGGAAATTCCCTACGCACAATCAACTACATCTTCAGTTTTCATTGACAACGAAGATGGAGTAGTTGAAAGCCGCAAAGTTTGTGTTCAAATAAGAAGGAAGAGAAAAGATGCATGTGTTTATTTTGTCCATGTTTACAGGAAGTATCTTGCTGGCTATCTGCGGAAACAAATTATCTCTGCGTTAACTTCGGTGTTCATGTTTATTCATTATCGCCAAGTTGTGTGAGACAGGCCGGGGGAGAGAGAGGCAGCCTGAGTTGGAAGTCTGCGGATCGATTGATCGATCGATACCACAAGCGTCATAAATGTCCCTGACGCACGAGAACGCTTGTCGGATCGAGTGAGTGCAGGATTTGTGCCGCACTGGGTTCTCACGGGGAGAAAAGTGCGAGCAGGGTGAGAAACGTTAAAAACATGGTGTTGTTTTCTAGGTCGTTCCATGTAGTTTTGTTTGTTGGGGCTTTTGTTTTAGAGATCTCCACGTGGGTGTGTTTTTGTACCGTATAGGCGTTGACGTGTGTGTGTTTGGCTTCTGTTTTAGGAATCTACGTGTGTGTGTGTGCGTATTTGTACCGTATAGGCGTTTATGTGTGTTTGTTATAGCTTCTGTTTTAGAGATCTCCACGTGGGTGTGTTTTTGTACCGTATCGGCGTTGACGTGTGTGTGTTTGGCTTCTGTTTTAGAAATCTACGTGTGTGTGTTTTGGTGTGTGTTTGTACCGTAAAGGCGTTGACGTGTGTGTGTTTGTACCGTATAGGCGTTTATGTGTGTTTGTTATGGCTTCTGTTTCAGGGATCTTCGTGTGTGTGTGTGTGTGTGTGTGTGTGTGTGTGTGTTTGTACCGTACAGTCGTTGTGTGTTTGTTGTGGCTTGTGTTTTAGGGATCTTCGTGTGGGCGTGTGTGATTGTACCGTATAGTCGTTGATGTGTGTTTGTTGTGGCTTCTATTTTAGGGATCTTCGTGTAGGTGTGTGTTTGTACCGTACAGACGTTGTGTGCTTGTTGTAGCTTGTGTTTTAGGGATCTTCGTGTAGGTGTGTGTGTGGGGGTGTGTGTTTGTACCGTATAGGCGTCTATGTATGTTTGTACTATACACATGGGCGTGTGTGTTATATGCGCGTACCTAAGATACAAACATACGTATGGGCAGGCAGGGCTTTCTTTAATGGCAATACACAACACCGGCACCTTTTTAGGCATAATGTTGTCATAGACTTCGTGGGTTCAGACTTTTTTTTCCACAAATGGCTTTGGCTCCTAGGTCGACCCAGCTTTGAATATAATCCAGGTAAACAACTGGGAAGTAAAGGCGGCCGGTAGGATGTTGACCACGTCACCCACCGAGTGCCGATTGGTCTAGAAAATATAGGTCTACGCCTAGTAGTCATTAGGGCTTGAAAAAAAGGGTCCGTGACGTTACTATTATAATGGGAACTTTGTGGTGAGTACCGGCACCTTTTGTTCTCACTATTTGATCAGTACCGACACCTTTAAAAACCCTGCCTTTGTGTATTATCCACGCGCTTGTGTTATTTACGTGTGTGTGTGTGTACGTGTGTATGTGTACATATGTGTGTGTACGCATGTGTGTGTGTGTCTGTATGTGTGTGTGTACGTATGTGTGTGTACGTATGTGTGTGTATATGAATGTGTGTGTACTTATGTGTGTGTGTACGTATGTGTGTGTACGTATGTGTGTGTACGTATGTATGTGTGTACGTATGTGTATCAATAGCTGTGTATTATGCATACGTATTTGTGATTATATTTTCTATATAAATATTTACCTGTTTATATCTTCTATACACATATGTGTGATCATATGAACTTAATATCACTGTATGTAAACTGTATATGTGTATGTGTTGTATACGTGTGTTCTGTATAGTTTTTGCACACTATTCGTGTGTGTAATTCTGTGTACTTTTACCACGAGTTTCTATAAAAGCGCAGGTTAGTAAGTGTGTAGGCGCGTGTACTCTTGTGTGCAGGTCTTTGCACTGTAAGCATCACGTGTGTTTCTGCGCGTCCGTCCCGTACAGTTGAGTTGAGTTGAGTCAAGAATTGACATCACGGCAATTGGGACATTCCCATGCATGCTTTGTCTTCATCTTCAGCAGCCAGCGCAAAGCTCCAGTACTGATAATACCGGTCACAAGCCGGTTATATGCCCGTTTTGGCTTTCCTCTGAATGTAGTGAGCCGGCCAGACCCGCTGGTTACACTCAGGTGCCTCATTTTCTCTCCAGGCCATAAAAATCTTGTTTCTCTACTGATTCCGTTGCCTGTTCCCAACGGGCCTTGACTACGCCTGCCTTGTATGGGTGTGTGTAAGGAGGAAAAACCTCTGGACGATTGACCCCTTTTCTGTGGGCCTCAAGGGTGCCTCAGCCCTTCTTTAGGTTACTACTTTTGCTACTCTAAGGTTAGTTGCGTATCCTTTTCAGGACTTTGCAGAACCAACCCCTGCAGCCCCTGGCTGTTGTGTTGTTTTTCTAGGCAAATTTACGTCCAGTAGTTTGCCATTGCTTTGTGGACGGTCGGCTTTCTTGATACCACTGTCGAAACCAACGCAAGGCACATGGCCCGCAGCTGGGATCGAACCCGGAATCCCGGCATTACGAAGCGTTCGCATCGACTTAGCCACTGAGCCGACACTACTGCTACTAATAATAATAATCAAAACAACGTTTCCCCTTTGTAAATTTAAACAAAGAAGACACAAACAGTAGCGTCCCATATCGAAAAGTCTGCGCACAATGTAAATAAGAAAGATGCATTTTGAATAATTTGCCAACCTTTGCCGGTGGGCTAGGTTTGTGTGTGTGTGTGTGTGTGTCTGTTTGTGTGTGTGTTGCTAGGGCCAATTATTGATATCGCGTCGTGGGACCGGACACGACACCCCTGTTTCGTAGACCAGCCTGAACAAGCATGAATGAAAGGTCAGCTTATGTGTTGCTTGACCCGACTTCGTTACTAGAACCTTTATTATTTATATGGCCAACTATCGTGCAAGCAGGGCACTGTTCACGTTTAGATTTTTCGTGTGAACAAAAAGTATGGGAACATTAACAAAAATAAAACATTCATGAAAATGAAACCAATTTCCTGGTAGACGTGGCGCCGAAAATTGTCACCGGAGCGCCAGGGTGCTTGTCCGTGCTCTCTAATATCGGGACAGAGTCGGTAATTTAGGACCCCGAGTCTGGCAAGGTAGCAATGTGGCCATGTCGATGATTGCCTGTCGTGTGTTGTAAATTGCAGATGTCCAGTTTACGGACAGGCGCGGTTTGGTTTGGTTGGGGAGCGAAGCGGGGAGTTTTCGTGTGGAGAAGGGTGACATGGTTTGGGAGCGGAGAGGGAGTGGAGAGGGAGCGGAGAGGGAGCGGAGAGGGAGTGGGCAAGGTGACAGAGTTGGGAATAGTCTTTTTCTTCACGCTCACCAGCTGTAACCCGGTTGAAAGTTCTGGTTTTCGTCCATCTCTGGACGTTAGTCTTGTTGAAGAACCTACGAGTCTTGTTCCAAAACCTGTGTGTTGCGTGCTGATATGTTTTACAGATCTGATGTCACAGGAAACATCGACTCTTACTACAAGCTTATTGTGCAGGTAGTGGGTCTGTTCTTGTTTTTCTCAATAGGTGCCCGGAACCAGACGGGATTAGGGGGGTTAAACCTGGAGTCCTGGAGATTGCAACCTTATAAAAGAAAGGAAGAAATTTGGGCAGAAAAGTAGATTCTTCTTTTTCTTCTTTTGTTTCTGCTTCTTCTTCCCCTTCTTCTTCTGCTTCTTCTTCTTCTTCTTCTTCTTCTTCTTCTTCTTCTTCTTCTTCTTCTTCTTCTCTGCTGCTACTACTTCTACCCTACTTCTTCTTCTTGTTCTACTACTACTACTACTACTACTACTACTACTACTACTACTACTACTACTACTACTACTACGACTACTACTACTACTACTACTACTACTACTACTACTACTACTACTACTACTACTACTACTACTACTACTACTTCTTCTTTTGCTGCTACTACTTTTACTGCTACCACCAATACCACTAAAATCACTACTACTACTACTACTACTACTACTACTTACTACTACTACTACTACTAACTACTACTACTACTACTACTACTACTACTACTACTACTACTACTACTACTACTACTACTGCTGCTGCTACTACTACGACTACTAATACTACTACGTTCCTTCGCTTCACTTCTTCTCTCTCTTCTTTGTCAGCATGTGCAGTAAAAATATTTCTTTCCATACGAAGACACAGGACAGTAACTGGCCGGGATCCATAATGGCAGACTTTACAGTGGAGGCGGCACATGATGATGTTATCAACTAGGTCATTGGTACTTTATCGAACCGCTTTCTCCTGAATGGTCCTGAAGATGGCGGGTGAGAGGCCGGGGCGGCGGTACGAAATGTATGTTGCTGTGCGGGAGAAGTTTGCCCTGACGCCGCGCGGGTATCCAACCACGCCTTGCCTGACGCTGCCACGCGGCGCCGCGAACTACCCACTTTTCCCCCAGCGACCATCCGTGCTCTATCCGGCGTGTCTTGGCGTGCTCACTCGCGGGGTTTGTGCCCTGGTAGGAGACAGGTGTGTTGTTTCGTCGCTGACTTCCTGGCTAAGGAAACGTTTTGTTTACTACACCTGTTGAGTTCTGAAAAACGGATACTTGTACACGGGAGGTGTTTTCTGCAGAACTGCACCGGGGGACAGTTTCTGTGATGCTGTGGTGAAATTATTCAATGTACAACTTGTCATATTATGTGTTGAGAGTTTTAATACAAGGGTTGTCGTTAGTGCAGTTTTCTTTTATAACGTATTATCTCTTCTTCTTCTTCTTCTTCTTCTTCTTCTTCTTCTTCTTCTTCTTCTTCTTCTTCTTCTTCTTCTTCTTCTTCTTCTTTTTTCTCCGCATTCACTAGTTGTAAACTCTGGTGGAATGTTCTGGTTGTTCATCCACTTCTGGACTTTGGTCTTTTTGCAGAATTTGAGTTTTGCGCGCAAATACGTTTTACATTTCTGGCTTATTAGTATGCAGACTGCTGGTTCGTTGCCTCTCCCGATTTCGAAGAATAAATACCTAATTAGTCTCATTGTACGTGTACGACTTGAATATTAGGGGATGGAGGGTGGTGGGGGCAGTGGGTGCTGCCCCCCCCCCCACCGAAGATGGGGACCAAACCCACACGGGGACAGCATATTATTATTATTAACATCGGCTCGTGTGGCTAAAGGGTTATGAATAGTTTTTTTTTTTCTTCAAATAATTCCACTATTTTGCCTGTGGCGATTTTGTGCTCCAAACCATTCAGCGGTCAGTGACAAACTAACCATTGTCAAAATAGTTCAATAAAAACCAACGAATGATTGGCTTAGTTTCTGACGGCGTCGTTAAAACTCATAAACTGATTGTATTTCTTACTATTATATAATAATAAATATTTGTTATTAGAGAATTCATTATGTAATGCTATTAATCTAGGATTACTTGTTGTTACTATTATTATGGACTGCTAAATATTTATTACTTATTATAGAATGGTACATATTCATTATTGTTATTACAGAATGACAAATATTAATAAATGTTTTTGTAGAATAATGCGTAAACTCAAAACAGACATATTGACATAATAAAATATGTAAACATCCAGGAAGACTGGCTAGAAAACAAACAATAACTTTTCTCGGAAGCTAAAATATCCCCCGCCCCCTCCCCCCCCCCCCCCCAGGATATACATCAGCATCCTGGGGTTAATTGTGAAAGTCCTATGCTGGTTAACTAGACTTCTTCTACGTCCGGTGCGCCTCTCATGCCTGGCTGTGCCGAGTTCTCGCATTCTTTAGCAGTGATGTGGACACGCTGCTTCTAAAATCACCCAATCGTCATCTCTCTCTGAGGGCAGTCTGTCTCTGCTAGAAAAAAAAGGGGGGGGGGAGGTACAGTAAATTTGTACATCCATTGCTGCCTTTGGAAATATTTCATAAGGGTTCTTTGTTTTATATTTGTAATCACCCGAAACACAGGGAATCCCGGAGCCTCCCGGAAAATCCACTAGTATAGTTAGTTATAGTGTACGGCCTGCTGCGTTCGTTTCAAACCGTAACACCCCTGTAGTATTGGACTTTTCGGGAAAATCCGGGAATACCCGTGTTTCGGATTAATTAAAAAAATAAAAACTTTACACGTTGATGCCTCAATCTTTTCCACGGTTGGGCTCTCGTACCAGTGCCCCAAAACGGCATATAAACATAAAGATCATCAATGTCGTCAAGGTCGTCGTCATCATCATTATCGTCTCCTGTCGTTATAACCATACATGGTTCGCTTTTTAACTTCCGTTCAGTTTTGTATTATGCAATTCTTTCATAGATACCTTGTTTCAAGCGACAGAATTCGGGAGTTTTTAGTTTACTTGTGGTCACGAATGACTTATAAGTTTCTGAAGTTCTCATACAAAGGCGTGTTAAATATGACTTTATCGAGGTGTAGGTAGAGGTGGAGGAGCACTGGGCAACTAAATTATCTACAGAGACACTTGATTGTACTTTGTGCGCCCCTCAACAAGCAGGCCCGTATGAAAGTACATTGCCTGGCGCGTGTTTGCACGACAAAGACAAGATCGGAAATTCCCCCTGGTCCCAGAGGAATGTCGTCTGTTACATGGGCGTCGGCCGGATGTGGGTACAGGAGACAAAGTCAAGGTTTACCAATGGATCTGCCATGAAATTGTGGGTATACGCCTCTGTGTTGGTGTCTCCGTGTGTGCTGATTGTTAATGTGTGGCGTCTGTGTGTCTCGTGACATTAATTCGTTAAGTGATGTTTATTGTGACTTTTGTATTACAACCAGTTACTCTCTCTCTCTCTCCTCTCTCCCCCTCTCTCCCCTCTCTCCCCCCTCTCCCCCTCACATTCTCGCTGTGTGTGTGTGTGTAGCTGCGAGTCTATCGTTGATGTATACCTTATTAGGTTAATGGCAAAGGATCGCTACAACATGAGGGAACTGTATTAAAGGGTCGTTACAACATGAGGGAACTGTATTAAAGGGTCGCTACAACATTAGGGAACTGTATAACAGGGTTTCTACAACATGAGGGAACTGTATTAAAGGGTCGCTACAACATGAGGGAACTATTAAAGGGTTTCTAAAACATGAGGGAACTGTATTAAAGGGTCGCTACAACATGAGGGAACTGTATTAAAGGGTCGCTACAACATGAGGGAACTGTATTAAAGGATCGCTACAACATGAGGGAACTGTATTAAAGGGTCGCTGCAACATGAGGGAACTGTATTAAAGGGTCGCTACAACATGAGGGAACTGTATTAAAGGGTCGCTACAACATGAGGGAACTGTATTAAAGGGTCGCTGCAACATGAGTGAACTGTATTAAAGGGTTGCCACAACATGAGGGAACTGTATTAAAGGGTTGCCACAACATGAGGGAACTGTATTAAAGGGTCGTGGCATTAGGAAGGCTGAAAGTCAATACCTTAAACTGTGGATGTCCTCACCGGCCATAGCTGTTTTTAACCTGATCCCATATGTGTTCACCCTTACAAAACCGTTCACGCACCTGTTACGCAAAAAAAATATACCTACATTAAGTCTTCTCAATTGTGCGGCCTGATCAGTTCGCATGTGTAAACGTTAGCAGGTAACGATTACACTGGACATGGTAGTACATTAAATCTCGCCGCTTCGCCGTAGAAAGTATTGTGCTCAGTACACCGTAGTACTTGTAGCTCTTTGTGCGTGTAGCATAACCATGTGGTGAGCGTCCTTTCGTTATGTTCGAAACGTAAATCTAGTGACCTATTTGTGGCGGACCAGTTGACGTTTCCTAGCCCATCTACACATTGTCTGACCTTTTATTCATACTTTCTCAGACTCGTCTATGTCAGAGGGGTGTCACGTTGTCTTGCCTCCAATTACATCAGCGCCGACGTCGCGTGTTCTATACTACACGACGACGCAGTTTCCAACGACCCCAGAACATCTAGAACTGGTCCTAACCCAAACCCCCCTACCCACAGCCTGAGCCTAACGAACGAACGAATTTTATTTTAAAATGGTCACAAATTGGGCAAGCAGGCCTGTCTTACATTCGGCCCTTCCAGTCAACCATCTTTCGCACAGCAGTTGTATTTTACTAATAAAGCATGTTATGATCATATGATGTTATGCATATTATGAATATTATAAAAGGTCACACGAGATACTTTTTTCGAAGAAATCAGTACAATGTAACACCTCTCTGCCCTAGATCAGATGAGAAAGTGTGTAGATGGGCCGGGAAACGTGAACAGGTCCTTTGTAGTAAACAGTAATAATAAATTGTAAAATTGTGCATGTCTCTTTTGCGGTGAAAAGTGCAAGGGGTGGCTACAAACGTTTACACCTGTACACCTCGCCCCTGAATTCCTTCTCCGGGAAAACTGGTGCCCTGTTGCGGAACGGCCCGTGTGATATGGTCTTGTAGCCTACGTGCTTATTTACCTGGGATGGCTGGAAATAGGACCCCAGGTGGTGGGGTATAACGGTGCACGGAAGCAACGTGTACTGTCAAACTGGCTGCGTTTGGGGTCGTCCTGATTGTGTCGATTAGCTAGGGCGTGCAAGGGTGCAAGAGATGTTCTGTCTGGTGCGCGTGTACATAAAGTATATACGTGTGTATGGGTCCTGTTGTATGGGGTCTGGCATATGAGATCAAGTGTGTGTGTATGTGTGTGTGTGTACACATACAATTTTGCCCGGGCAGCGCCGTTAGGCTACTCTTTTTCGATTTCCGAGTGCCGGAATTTTTTTACGTGCTCAGCAATACACACAGGCATCCAATCTGACTACCCAGAGTCCAGGGGAAATTACTAGAAGTCCACGTTGAAAAAATCCCAGCCTTCACCGGGGCTTGAACCCGGGACCTCCAGCATTCGAGGTTTATGAGATATGGTAAAGGTTATCTGGTTTATGTGGCCCTGTGTGTGAGATCTGGTAAATGAGCTGTGGTGTATAGAAAGTCATGTAGGAGAAGTGGTATATGTGATGTGATGTGGTATATGTGATGTGGTATATGTGATGTGATGTGGTATATGTGATGTGATGTGGTATATGTAATGTGGTATATGTGATGTAATGTGGTATATGTGATGTGATGTTGTATATGTATTGTGGTATATGTGATGTGGTATATATCATGTGGCATATGTGATGTGGTATATGTCATGTGGTATATGTGATGTGTATATGTGATATGATGTGGTATATATAATGTGGTATATGTGATGTGATGTGGTAAATGTCATGTGGTATATGTGATGTTATGAGGTATGTGTGATGTGGTATATGTGATGTGGTATATGTGATAAGGTATATGTGATAAGGTATATGTGATGGGGTATGTGTGATGTGGTCTATGTGATGTGGTATATATGATGTGGTATACGTGATGTGGTATATGTGTTATTGTGTTTACGTTGTTGTATATGAATGTGAGATTTCCCGCGTAGATACCATGGCCCCATTGGGGGAAAGGGAGGGGGGGGGGGGTTGTTTCACAAAGAGCATGTCGTAGAAAGCGACTGATTATATATCCTGGGTACTTCAATGTAAATTCCCCCCAATAAAACTGGCAGCGTTATTTGGCACGGATTAGGGTTTGGGTTATTTTATTTTTAATTCACCCCAAACAAAGCTAATCCCGGGGTTCCAGGGAAAGTCTAATATTTCAGGGGTGTTATTGGTTATGGGGAGGTTTAGTCAGTGTCTCTGAGACGGTCGGCCATGACAGAGATGCTAAATATTTATATTTCCGGAAACACCCTTTGTTTGGGGTGAATTAAAACATTTGCTGAAATGGGTGTGTTGGGCCGCAAGACGCAGATATTGCAGCTTAGCTGTAAAGAACACAAGAATACATCATGTCAGCCTCCCTTTTACAGGGAAACTTTAAAAAAAAAAAACATTCCATTGCTAATAACAGTGGGCCGCATCACTCTAAAGACGATCTCTTGTTTATCTTATTGCGGATATTCTCTTTGTTTTTTGTTTTTCACGAAAGTTCACGGCCTTGCAGTTTACTAGCGGAAGTGACGACTGAGGTTCCTCGTCTGCTGTTGCTGTGGTTGCAGTTGTGGCGAAGTTGGCAGAACCAGGCGTCGTCACCTGGTGGATGGTCTCTGCTCTATTGATCCCCTAGCCGACAGTCTTGCCAGCGCCGGTCGAAATGTGACGTGAATCAAGGTTGTGTTTACATAAGTTGGGCCTCGGTGGCTCAACGCGTTTCGAGTGCGCTTCGCAATGCCAAGATGCTGGGTTCGATCCCAGCTGCAGACAGTTTGGCAGCAGATGTCGTGCGTTGGTTTCGACAGTTATCGGGAGCCGGCCTTCTGGAAAGCAGTGGCAAACTACTGAATGTGAATCTTCCTAGAGAAACCACAACAGCCAAAAAATGCTAACGTTGGCTCAGCACCGTCCTTCCTTTGATACGCAACTAACTAACTTACAGTTGCGTCTACACGTGTGTGTGTGTGTATTTGTGTGTGCATGTTGTCCATTGATCATCATCGTCATCAAGTGCCTTGCCAGCTGGCGTAGACCTTCATGCGTTGCAACAAATCTCGGCCTTTAGTGTTAATGGATCAATTCTACTGACGATATTCCTCCATGCCATCTACCATCATTTCTCTTGGTCTGCCTCTGCCTCTTCTTCCAGTGATCTTTTCAGTCGTCACGATATTTTCAAGCGCTCCTTTACTCATCACATGACTAACGAACTTTGCTTGTCTTCTTCTCATTGTTGTATATAATGTTCTACTTTCATTAGCTATTTCCCGGCATTCAATGTTGGTTATTCTGGCAGTCCAAGGTATTCTCAACATTCTTCTCAAAAACAACATCTTAGTTGCCTCCAAACTTCCTAATTTGTTTGCTCACATTCCAAGATTGACTACCATACAACAGGACAGGCTCGATGTAACATTTCAGTACTTGCTTTCTGATGTTTAGTGAGAGTGATTTATTACATAAAATATATTTCATCTTCTGAAAAGCTGCCTTCGCCTGGCCAATTCTGCATTTCATTTCTGTCACACATGGTCGATCTGATGTTATGAATGTTCCCAAATACTCGAATTTATTGCCTTGGTTAAGCACTTTCCCTGCTATTTATCTGTCACATTTTAGAATTGTTATCTTCTTCTTTGATGTACCCATTGTTTCTGTTTTCTTGACATCCTGGGAGAGTCCATTTTTGCAATCTCTTGTGGAACAGTTGGTGTAGGTCTTTTGCGTTTTCAGCTATTGCCCATTGGTAGTATTCCCAATTTTATCCTTCTCATCCTTCTCCTCTTCATTCTACTCTTTCTCCTTTTTGTTCTACTCATTCTCCTTATCAGCATATCCTCTTTCTCCTCATCGTCTTCTTCATCCTTCTACACTTCCTTCCCATTCTCCCCATCTGCGTCATCCTCTTTCGCCTCACCTTCTTCGTCATCCTTCTGCCCTTTCCCCTCCTCGCTCTGCTCCTAATTCTCCGTGACAAGAACAAAGGATGTAGACTGTCCCTTGGTGACAAGAACAAAGGATGTAGATTGTCCCCTCGTGACAAGAACAAAGGATGTAGATTGTCCCTTAGTGACAAGAACAAAGGATGTAGACTGTCCCCTCGTGACAAGAACAAAGGATGTAGATTGTCCCTTGGTGACAAGAACAAAGGATTTAGATTGTCCCTTGGTGACAAGAACAAAGGATGTAGACTGTCCCTTGGTGACAAGAACAAAGGATGTAGACTGTCCCCTCGTGACAAGAACAAAGGATGTAGATTGTCCCTTGGTGACAAGAACAGAGGATGTAGATTGTCCCTTGGTGTCAAGAACAGAGGATGTAGACTGTCCCTTGGTGACAAGAACAGAGGATGTAGATTGTCCCCTCGTGACAAGAACTAAGGATGTAGACTGTCCCCTCGTGACAAGAACAAAGGATTTAGATTGTCCCCCATGCGACACAAGTAATCTCTTCTCTTCATGAGGTAATTTCTGTCCAGACATCTTAGATATCTCCTGTGAGCTGGGAGATTCCCCCCCCCCCCCCCTTGTCAGCAGCCAAAATGAAATCTTACTCTGCACAGTGCATGGCGACAGCATTAGTCACGGGTTTCTTGCACTCTCAAACTCAAGGGCCTACACAGCGAAACTGGTAAATTCAAGCAAAAATTGAAGTTTTTTTCCCCTTCTTTTCCTGTTTCATAGTTTTATGTGGCTTTTAATAGCTTTGTTTCTTGTATCAATTCACAACGATAGATTGCTTAAAATAGAGATACATATTTTTTTTCCTTGGGGGTTATAGTGCCCATTCTCTTAGTTCTTCTGAACGCCCCCTAGGTAGCTTTCAACGAGATGGGCACTCTGCGAACTGACAGTCAGTTTTCCAAGTCACTTACCCGACAGGTTTTCACAGGTTTCTAACGCCAGGGGCGTAACCCAACCGGGGTGTTTTTCCACTTATCCATCATGTTGCATGTTATCGTTTCTGTCAACTACAGCCCATTAGCATCTCCCATAACCACACTCCAGCCCATTGACTTTGAACTCCAAAAATCCTTCTCCAAACATCGCTATCAAATACCCAAGCTTCCCTCCCTAGGGCGAAGTCATACATTATCCGACATCACTGATCAATCTCGCAGCAATTATCCCAGATCGAGGTTGTTTACATGTCACCATGACTACGCGATAATAGAAACCATGGCGTCATGCTCAAGTGGCGATCAAGTCGCCGTGGTAACTTGGCCATACAAGTCCGCACGTGTGACTGCGCCAGCTAAATTTGGCGTGTTCGATTATAGTCATCGATTGTGTTGATTTGAATTTAATTAGGTTTCCTAATTGATTGCCTGAGTTCCTAACATCCATCTCACCTGTTTGACTTTGAGGCTATACCAGTTAATCAGTACTGAGAGTTTTCGAAATTCGGGGTTCGACATTGATGAATTTCTTTGAGATCCGCGCTTCTCTCCCCCTGATGGCTCCACATTCTAATCTGTCCGATGCTAACTATTAAAAAAAAAAAAAAAGCTCTTTCAGTACCCAGCCTTTCCGTGTGGGTTCCGCGGTCATGTTTTATTAGGGGGAGGGGACCCAATGGCATTAACTCCAACAAGCATGTCGTAAACACAATTTTTGGCGTTTTCTTCGAATTCGGGAGCAACGAATCAATAGTCTACACGAAAGAAAGAAAAAAAGCCGGACCTATGAAACAGATTTGAAGCTGTTGTCAGGATCAGGGACTTGGCTGGTGACCGCCGTGTTAGAGTTTCAGGCGAATCACCTACCGAGGAAACATACACAGAGCGGTTTTCAATGGCAGTACACCTTATGAGCCACAGAACAAATAGTCACAGAACAATGAGCCACAGAACAAATAGTCACAGAACAATGAGCCACAGAACAATGAGCCACAGAACAATGAGCCACAGAACAATGAGCCACAGAACAATCAGCCACAGAACAATGAGCCACAGAACAAATAGCCACAGAACAATGAGCCACAGAACAATGAGCCACAGAACAAATAGTCACAGAACAATGAGCCACAAAACAATGAGCCACAAAACAATGAGCCACAAAACAATGAGCCACAGAACAAATAGTCACAGAATAATGAGCCACAGAACAAATAGTCACAGAACAAATAGTCACAGAACAAATAGTCACAGAACAATGAGCCACAGAACAAATAGTCACAGAACAATGAGCCACAGAACAATGAGCCACAGAACAAATAGTCACAGAACAATGAGCCACAGAACAATGAGCCACAGAACAATGAGCCACAGAACAATGAGCCACAGAGCAATGAGCCACAGAACAATGAGCCACAGAACAATGAGCCACAGAACAATGAGCCACAGAACAAATAGTCACAGAACAATGAGTCACAGAACAAATAGTCACAGAACAATGAGCGACAGAACAAATAGTCACAGAACAATGAGCCACAGAACAATGAGCCACAAAACAATGAGCCACAGAACAAATAGTCACAGAACAATGAGCCACAGAACAAATAGTCACAGAACAGTGAGCCACAGAACAATGAGCCACAGAACAAATAGTCACAGAACAATGAGCCACAGAACAATGAGCCACAGAACAATGAGCCACAGAACAATGCTACACAGAACAATGAGCCACAGAACAATGAGCCACAGAACAATGAGCCACAGAACAATGAGCCACAGAACAATGAGCCACAGAACAAATAGCCACAGAACAAATAGCCACAGAACAATGAGCCACAGAACAAATAGCCACAGAACAAATAGCCACAGAACAATGAGCCACAGAACAAATAGTCACAGAACAATGAGCCACAGAACAAATAGCCACAGAACAATGCGCCACAGAACAAATAGCCACAGAACAAATAGCCACAGAACAATGAGCCACAGAACAATGAGCCACAGAAATTTGCTTAGACATTTTCTTAGAGAGCTAGATTTAGCAACCCGTATGTTTGAAAGGTGGTTGTGGCTCGTAGACATATTAACAAAGATCAGAAGACGACCGTCATCAATTCTTTCTTAGGGTCAAGTTTTACTGTCACGATAACAGTTAAGAATTTTACCACTTTAAAATATATGCCCGAAATTTAAAGGACGCAAAAGACAATAATCACGGGTTGTGCCTGATTTTTTGCGAAACGTGCGGAAAAAAATGAGTTATATTATAATTATGCAAGGGAAATGAACGGAAGAATAGATGAATGAGAGACCCGTAGATTAATTCTGTGTTTGGCACTGGGATGGGTAGCATGGAAGAGTTCGTGCGAATGAAGCTGACTGAATCTGCCCCAGCAGCCTGCAGATGACGTGAATATTTGGCCATTCTAATTGTAAGGATGATGTCTCACAAAAATCATGCTCATCCCGCGATTGTCTTGTCAGACCTTTAAATGCCCTTCTAAGCGACGCCTTCGGTGCTAAGTAGATATTGGTCTTGGGTTAAAGTAACGTTAATCTCCCCAAATAGAGTAGGTCACTTTTGATTCACAAGTTTGTTAGGCTGGTCGACTTTCCTGAAGGTTACAGGTGTGTCCCGCTCTGTTGTTAGCTTTCTGCGTTGTCTTGAATTTACGTTTTCGTTGCTTAAAAAAGAATGCCTGTGACGTAGGTTGCAGCACTTTTTAGGGGGTGTTGTGTTAGGGCCAGTTTCTCCATGTTTTTGGAATGTTAAAAGCGCTGGCGTGTTGAAATATACAACACACGATATTAACGGCATTGCGGAACACTCATGTAAACTTGTGCCAAGGTAGCAGGTTCAGGAACTACCAATCAGAAGTGAGCTAGTGTGTATATGGGCGGGGCATGAGTAAGATTAACGTTACGTGTACCGAATCTTAATATGGCAAAACTTCTATCGTTTCGGTAACGTTACAGTTGTGAGAAGAGAGACAGTAGAAGGTGTGACCACTGGATAGATTTTTGGAACGAGAGATAAAGAAAACAACGCGAACAATTTCTGAACAGCCTGTTTTCATGGCATGGAGGCGTTCAGCACAGGAGCTGATAAATCATGTTGGGCATTTCCAGATCACAGGTTCTGGAGATGTACGCCAGTCGGCAAGACCCTTGATAATAATTTTGAGCCACATCGTTGTTGTTAAAGTATAATTTCTAGTCCGAGCGACAACATTCCTTCCGTTCGATGACACATCTGTGCTACATTTAGGCCCGGGGACATTCGCTGACACAAATTTGAGGCCATCAAAGGATTCCTCCGATTCTAAGCATTTTCCACGGGCTGCCCTTTTTTATTGTCTCTTGTCTTATTCGTCAATAAATGCGACACACATTTGATTAGCTTATGCACACTTGCTTGTGCGAAAGAAACTAGAAGAAAATAGTCACTACAGAAATTAAATGTTTACCTGTGATGACGTGTAACGAGGAAAGAAAAACTTGGGAACGGTGATATCAGGAGCAGAGTCGGCACAGAACCAACACTGGACATTATCAGTGGACAACAGATCAAATGGTTTGGCCATGTAACAGGATTGGTACCAGACAGGGCACATCGGAGAGCAATGTTACACAGGTGCACAATAGAGAGCAATGTCACACAGGTGCACAATAGAGGGCAATGTCACACAGGTGCACAATAGAAGGCGATGTCACACAGGTGCACAATAGAGGGCAATGTCACACAGGTGCACAATAGAGGGCAATGTCACACAGGTGCACAATAGAAGGCGATGTCACACAGGTGCACAATAGAAGGTGATGTCACACAGGTGCACAATAGAGGACAATGTCACACAGGTGCACAATAGAAAGCAATGTCACACAGGTGCACAATAGAGAGCAATGTCACACAGGTGCACGTTAGAGAGCAATGTCACATATGTGAACAATAGAGAGCAATGTCACACAGGTGCACATTAGAGAGCAATATTAAACAGATGCACCTCAGAGAGCAATGTTATACAGATACACCTCAGAGAGCAATGTTATACAGATACACCTCAGAGAGCAATGTTATACAGATACACCTCAGAGAGCAATGTTGTACATATGCATCTCAGAGAGCAATGTTATACATATGCACCTCAGAGAGCAATGTTATACAGATGCACCTCAGAGAGCAATGTTATACAGATACACCTCAGAGAGCAGTGTTATACAGATGCATCTCAGAGAGCAATGTTATACAGATACACCTCAGAGAGCAATGTTATACAGATGCATCTCAGAGAGCAATGTTATACAGATGCACCTCAGAGAGCAATGTTATACAGATACACCTCAGAGAGCAGTGTTATACAGATACACCTCAGAGAGCAATGTTATACAGATACACCTCAGAGAGCAATGTTATACAGATACACCTCAGAGAGCAATGTTATACAGATACACCTCAGAGAGCAATGTTATACAGATACACATCAGAGAGCAATGTTGTACATATGCATCTCAGAGAGCAATGTTATACAGATGCACCTCAGAGAGCAATGTTATACAGATGCACCTCAGAGAGCAGTGTTATACAGATACACCTCAGAGAGCAATGTTTTACAGATACACCTCAGAGAGCAATGTTATACAGATACACCTCAGAGAGCAATGATATACAGTTACACCTCAGAGAGCAGTGTTTTACAGATACACATTGGAGAGCACTGTTATACAGTTACACCTCAAAGAGCAATGTTATACAGATACACATCGGAGAGCACTGTTATACAGTTACACCTCAAAGAGCAATGTTATACAGATACACCTCAAAGAGCAATGTTATACAGATACCCCTCAGAAATCAATGTTATACAGATGTACCTCAGAGAGCAATGTCTTCCTCCTTCTTCTTCTTCTCCTTTTCCTCCTCCTCCTCCTTCTTCTTCTTCTTCTTCTTCTTCTTCTTCTTCTTCTTCTTCTTCTTCTTCTTCTTCTTCTTCTTCTTCTTCTTCTTCTTCTTTTCTTTTCTTCTTTTTCTTCTTCTTCTTCTTTTCTTCTTCTTCTTCTTCTTCTTCTTCTTCTTCTTCTTCTTCTTCTTCTTCTTCTTCTTCTTCTATTTCTTCTTCTTCTTCTTCTTCTTCTTCTTCTTCTTCTTCTTCTTCTTCTTCTTCTTCTTCTTCTTCTTCTTCTTCTTCTTCTTCTTCTTCTTCTTCTTCTTTTCTTCTTGTTCTTGTTCTGGTTCTTGTTCTTCTTCTTCTTCTTCTTCTTCTTCTTCTTCTTCTTCTTCTTCTTCTATTCTTCTTCTTCTTCTTCTTCTTCTTCTTCTTCTTCTTCTTCTTCTTCTTCTTCTTCTTCTGCTTCTTCTTCTTCTTCTTCTTCTTCTTCTTCTTCTTCTTCTTCTTCTTCTTCTTCTTCGTCCTCCTCCTCCTCCTCCTCTTCCTCTTCTTTCAACAAAAGCGAACAATATTTGCTGTACATCTACTGCTGTATGAGTCGTAAACAAGATGGTGCGTTCAGATCGCTACCTGTGCTTCGCTACCTCTGCTTCACTACCTGTGCTTCGCTACCTCTGCTTCACTACCTGTGCTTCGCTACCTGTCCTTCGCGATCTTTCAAGAAGGGTTGCTTCCTTGGGGCAGATATCATCCCTGTCAATATCAAAGTTGTGACGTTCTTATATGACAGACATTAATTATCTGTCTATTGTGCGGGATCTTGGATGCCCACTGAGGACCTACAGTAGGAGCCACTATCTCCATTCCCATACCAATGGTAGCTAGCAATGACCACATCGGCTGGCCAACGGCAGAACGAACAGTTGACACCAAGCCAGAACGGCCGTGTTGCTACAAGTATATAAACTGCCACATGATCAGATTCAAGCATGACACTGACTGAAACAGCTGCAAGTCTGGTTCGCACGTTCGCACTTTGTAAAGAATCGATTTTATCGAACCATTTCCGGTGCCTTCAGCATTCATACCCAAGAAGCAACTGCAGTTAATGAGTCATGGATGACAAGTCTTGCTTCAACTGCAGCCATAACTCACAAGAACAGTCGCTATGGAGATTTGAGTCGATTCTTGTGCACAGTTCTGCTGCATCAGTTCCATGGCCCGGAAACCGCGACAGAGCTGTAGTTGTGCGACTCTTGCCTGGCGGTCTCAGTCTTCCTTTCTAATCTTCATCGAGGTGGATGTTTTCGAATACCGTTAGAATAAAAAAGAAAAGGAGGGGAGGGGGGGGGGGGGTTAAATAACATCTTAAAAAGTGTGATAGAAATGAAACTAACTATGTCATTGTCTTGTAATCTGTCAGTAGTGTTGTTAATTGTATAAAACGTAATTAGCATGTGCCATCGCAATACAGACGAACTAGGTGACGTCATAATGACAGTTTAAATATGGCCGCCTCACTTTTGACATGCCCCTAAAACGGAGCAGCGTTCTTTTAAACGTTTAAAAGAAAAAACAGCGAAGAAGTATAGAAAGTCATCAGCGAATGTCCAGTGTCCCCCCAAGTGTCTGAGTGGAGTAGGAAGTTTCAAAACGGTCACACTACAAGGGTGACCGAGTCTAAACTTGGTAAAGGAAATGTTGTAGGAAATAAACTCGATCGGTGTGATGGTGGCTGCACCACCAATCGAGTGTTAAATGGTCTGTCACTAAGTCCAAAGTCTGGACACGGGAAATAAAAGAGTAAATGTTCCACAGTTGACGGCAATATCGATTTATTAGATCGAGTTCACGCGAATTTTGCAGTTATTCAACATTTGCATCGCAGATGATGGAAATGATATCGAAAACCTAATTGAATATTCCAGTTCAATGAAATTTTAATAAGTTTGGTTTCTGGGAAATTTATATTCTATGTGCCTAGACTGTAGGGACTCTGGTAGATCTAGTCAAGTACACGCGATTACCCACAAGCATGAATAGAATGGGCCCTTTTGTTACTGGTGTGGGTTTTGCCAGTTGATAGTTCTTCTTCTTCTTCTTCTTCTTCTTCTTCTTCTTCTTCTTCTTCTTCTTCTTCTTCTTCTTCTTCTTCTTCTTCTTCTTCTTCTTCTTCTTCTTCTTCTTCTCTCTTCTTTCTTCTTCTTCTTCTTTGGAGGAGGGAGGAGGAGGAGTCTTCTTCTTCTTTCTTCTTCTTCTTCTTTCTTCTTCTTCTTCTTCTTCTTCTTCTTCTTTC